>JAOXJP010253256.1:8513-36414 GCA_025762735.1 Platanus orientalis | reverse complement strand
ATTTCGGGTGGGGTGGGGGGGGAGTGGGGGGGATCTCTGTAACATAACATTGTAACAAGAATAAGTCATATATACTTTTTTCCTTCTCCTTTAATTTCTTTTTTCCTTTGAGTATAAGGTGATAAGAAAATTTGCAAATCCTTTTTTTTTTCTGACATAAAAAACATTAATAGTATTGAATAAAGGGGTGAACAGCATGCACATATTGTCGAATGTATGTCATCGTTCAGTACATTTTAACAAGAATAAGAACCAAATTTCAGGGAAAGAGTCTATCTAACATAATTTCAAGCATTTTTTTTCATAATTTCAGTATAAAGTTTACACCACTAATTTAATCTCCATCTTCATTGTACATCAAAACAAATAAAGAATTTTCTGAACAAAGATGAGATTAAAGAACCCTAAACCCTAAAATCAGCCAGGGAAAGTCAACGGTTAGCCAACTTATTAGAAATCCCATCAACTTATTTATGACTAGGTACCCGAGGAGAACCACAGTTTGCTGCATGACAGGTTTGTCCAATAATTGCTGTTGCAATGATTTTTTTTTTTAAGATAAGATAAAATATATAAAGAGAAAAAGAGAATATACAGAATGGAAGCTCTAGGGAGAGCATCCAACAACACAGAGAAAACAGAAATCCACACTATGGAGGACTACCGACAAAAGATATATGCATCCCAATAAAAAATCCATGAATGAAATGAGTAACTATTGGCACTTTGAAGAGGAAGCCATGAGAAGATGCTTGCAAAAACAGAGTCCAACAACTTGTGGAAAGGCCTAGAGGATCCCATGAAGATTCCCTGATTTCTCTCCTCCCAAATGGTCCAACAGATCGCCAGAGGAATCAATCTCCAAACTTCCATAATAAAGAAAGAAGCAGGAAAGCAAACCAGTCAACAAGAACAAAACAAAGCAATTACACTGAAATGCATAAAAATAAAGTAGATAATGTACTTCATTGGAAGTAACCTTTTTATTTTTGATAAGTAGAAAAGCTACTTCACTGGAAGTAACTTTTCTACTTCACTATGTTAATAGCATGGATTGAAGTATTACTAATTCTAAAATTTGTGTTTGCTTCATTACTTTTCTGAATTGGAAAGAGACTTAATTTTAGACGAAAAAAATAGTCATAAAAAATACGCTAAGTATCAAGAAAAAGCATGGATAATTAATCAACTTAACTATTATTATTATTATTATTATTATTATTATAATTTGTGTGGGGGGAGGGGGGGCGTTAGCAGCATAACCTTTTATGACAGAGGTGGTGGCCATCAAGTACAGTTATACCTCAACTGTTGATGGGTCTGGGCAGTTGACATTGGTCATAAGGTGTTTAAATCATGTATATCCA
Organism: Platanus orientalis; assembly: GCA_025762735.1. Taxonomy (NCBI): domain Eukaryota; kingdom Viridiplantae; phylum Streptophyta; class Magnoliopsida; order Proteales; family Platanaceae; genus Platanus; species Platanus orientalis. The sequence continues at coordinate 35,047 of JAOXJP010253256.1, read as the reverse complement.
AGTGGCCCCCTTTTTATTACAGAAGTGATGGCCACCAAGCTTACTTGTACCTCAAGTAGTGTTGTAGTCCCCAGACCTATCTACAGTTGACTACAGTCAAATGGTAAATTATCATGTATATCTTATTTTTATGCAAAGAAAAGAAGTATTAGACAGTAAAACCAACCTGGACTGCCAGATATCAACACAGAAATGGGTGGGCCCCTAGGTTGACCAGTGGGTCAACATGCATAAACATTGATGTCATAAAAGCATCAGATTAACTATCAACATAATTAGGTTGGTCATACAATTTTAATACAACCAGCTGACTAATCTGGTTTTGACCAATTATTCTGCAGATTGGGTCCCCAAGCTAACAGACCAGCCAAGGGGGCCAGTCTGGGCTCAACTGGCCTGACCATTTCAGTTTAGTTTGCTCCCATCTAAACGATGATCCTGTCAGTTTGTTGGCCAGTCTAGTTGTTGACACATCAATACAGTTGATGAGTTCTCCATGCAAAATGTAGTAATGTACTAGCAAAGACTCAAAAAACATTGTGGAGTCATAAACAAAGTGTTCATAAATGCAGTGCAGCATGTCAACATGATGCAGACATAAAATCGTTATGATGACTAATTTGGAATCTGAACAGATGAGTAGATTGAGGTCATGCTGCCTCTCCAATTTAAAAGCAAAAGAGTACATGTTCCATCCAAATTTAACATGACGACCAAAAAACTGGCAGATAAAGCATTGTAAGAACAAATTTCTGTCTAAATGTGCTTCAGATATACCCTTGCACTTAATTGCCGTCGGTTATCCTGCTTGACCATCTCCATGAGTGCTGTCTCAAGCTCTTCGGCTCTGCAAAGGTTAGAATCCACATTGAAGTTCAACACAGTATGATAATTTAACAAATGTGACAGGAATCAAGCAGGTGATCATCAAAAAGATGAACTGAAAACCTACAGCTGAAGGCCCAAAAGGCTTAAACACACCTCACTGTAAGCCCCATGTGGCCTCCCAAGTGATCCCACAAGTTGGTGCAGCACTAGAAGCATTTATCTTAGTGGACAGCTGCATTCTATAGAGTTTCTTGTGACTGCAGCTTGCATTCATCTATTTTCTCCTAAATTTCTATCTTGGAATTCTAGTAGAACTTGGAGTAGAGTCGACTCTGACCATACAGCTGTATGCCTGTATGTATTAAGTCTTAGTTTTAGTTGTATCCTAAGTAGGAAGGCTTTTTTTTTTTAATAATAATAATAATTACAGTACTTTCATTAAAAAAAAAATACAGAGAGTATTGAGTTCAGCCAAGGAAACAAGAACAAAAGAACTAAGAATTGGGAAAGACTATTGTGTCCAAAAAAAGACAGATTTCTGAAAATGGGTATCAAGGAAATCAGCCAAAGAAGAGGCCCAAAACTAGAAGCTTTGACACATCTCTCCTAACTCCTTTGAAGAGCCTAGCATTCTTTTCACTCCATATGTTTCAAGTCTTCAACAAATAGCAAAAGGCAAGAAAATCCATAAGACATTTAATGCAAACATAATCAAGAGGTTATTGTATGTGCCAATTCACAAGAGAATCAAGTTCAAGATGGGGCTAAAAGATGGATTAGTTTAAGTGTTTTAAGGGGTGGGAATATAGTTGCAAGGAAGTTTGGTACAAGGTGGGAAGCTCGCTTCCTAGGAAGCTTGTTTGGGAAGCCAATTCAATTCCTCTTCTTTAAGTAGTGGGAAGCGTGCTTCCTGTGTTGGAAACACAATGAATTAATTGGGGAAATCTCTAGAGAAGCGAGTGGAAATCTCAAGAGAATCAATTAGGAAGTGATCAAAGAAGTGAAATTTAATATTAATGTAAACCCTAAGCTATTGGCATTGAGTAAAATATTTTCTTTGAGATTTAGTATCGATTTTATTGTTTATATGTGTAAGGTAAAATCTAAGGTATGGCTAGCCATCCTAAAGTGGTTTACTTATTGATTTATATGTAATGTTTCTTTATTACTTGCATTGTATAGGTTTTTTAGGTTTGTTTATTAATTTATTGAGTTTATTCACTTCAGAGTATTGTAGTTGCATTTATTGATTGTAACTAATTGTTATTTACTTCCTATTAGTAGTAAATATTTGCTTCCTACTAGTAGTACTCAATTCTTATAGTTAGAATTATTGTCTGTAGACTTTTTGGTATTTGCTTCCTATTAGTAAGACGTATTCACCTATTATTATCATTTATTTCTTACTCAGTTAATAATATTTTTTCTAATGGTTTGAAGCTACTTCCAAATTGCACTTTACTCACTTCACGATTGCTTCCTAATTGTTTCCTCATTTACTTCCTAGTAGCTCTCTACACATTTTATAACCATTTCTCACTTCTTGTTTCCCAAGGATTTATTGAGCCTCACTTCCTGTTTTTCGCTTTTGCATTGCTTCTCGCTTTGGTAACTATGGGTGGGATAATCATGTAATAAGGCCTTTTGTGCCATGGGTTAAATTGGTTTTTTATGATAAGGGTATTTTTGTGATAAGACATTATTGTCAAGGGTATTTTAATAATTTTATAGAGTCAAAAAATCAAAGTGGGCCCCCCTTAGAGTGCTAGTCAAAATCCTCTAGAAGGGCTTGATTTTTTATAGTTTTAGTTTTTGGAAAGTATAAAGTTTTAGTAGTTTTGAGTTTAGAAAAGTCTTAGGTAGAAAGAAAGCTAGTAGTTTAGGAGTTTCTAATTTGGCTTCTTGATATTTTCTTGAATTTGTGAGCCTATATATAGGGTTGCACATTTTTGTATTAATAGACATGATAAATTAATGAAATTTGGTTTGTTTGGTTAGGGTTTATCCCTCTTATTCTCCCATTTCCTTGGTGTAGCCATAAGGCTCTGATGCAGCAGCTCTACACTACTTCGAGAAAGTTTACCCTCTTTGGAAGCCTTAGCCTAAACTTTACTAAGGAAAGAAGAAAGGGAGTAGGTGTCCATGGTAAATAGGGTTTTAGAGACTTTTTTAATTTTAATTTCAACTTCAAATAAGGCTTTAAACAGCCATAGAGTAGGGAGCTATCACTTAGGGATGTTTAGAGGGTATTTTAGTAATTTTCTTTAATAGAATAAGATAGGGATTTTATAGGGCTGGTCGTGTAAGTCATAAAGAGGGGTATTTGGGGTTAAGAGGGTATTAAGACCCTATTGATGTAATCGTGAAGTAGCTTTTGGACATGAATGGATTGAGTTTGAAACCCACAAGTGGGCTGTGGTTCTTCTTCCTTAATCTCTCTCTCCTTCTTCTTCAATCTTCATTCTCCATTATTATTTATTCCTCTTTATCTATTCTCATCTTCTCCATTAATTCTCCCTTGTTCTTTTCTTCTCATTATCTCTCACATTCCTCACAGATTTTCTGCAGGTTTTGGGATTAACCTTCATTGATTGGTTTGATCACTAAACTCCAACCATCCAACCTTCTATTGAATCCTTTTATGAGGGTATCTAGGACCCTTGTACAATCCACCTTGGGGGTTTTCCTGCATCATTAACCCCCATCCTAATAAATATAAAGGGGTATAAGTCAAGGTTGGCAGCAACCCTTTGGAACAGATTTTCTGTCAGAAAATTCTCATGCTTCGGAGTATGATTCAAGGATTATTCTAGCACTTTTCAAGAGGCCATCGGGTCTATGTTGAGAGGTAAGTACAGTTATTTGGGAGCTTGACTACACATGAAGTGGTGTTTGATTCTTTAGTATCCTATTTGAAATCTGCTACAGTAAAGTTCCTGGACAGATTTGAAGTCTTGCATATTTTGCATTACTTTTGATTCCCTTTCTCCCGTTAATCATTAAGGACTTGATCTATATTCAAACTGCAGTAAAGAAAGACCATATTGAACCATCAACATAGCCATACAGCCATTTTCACTGATTTTCCCTAATTTTGTTAAGTTTTAATGCTGTCTACATTTACTGCAGAATTTTCTGGGCTTTATTTCGTACATTCCAGCACCTGTTTTGAGTCCTTCTAATCTCTTGTTATTATCCTTTGCATCTTCTTTGAGAATCCCATCTATAACCCTTACTTTAGGTTGGCAGTCTGCATCACCCCCCCTCCCCTTTCCTGAATGGTGACAATTTTTTTGTTTTTTTGATAGGTAAACATTAGTGGTTAATTTATTAGTAGGTGAATACGGGTTTTGAACCCAGGTTTGTGGTATGTCACCAACAGACTTTACCAACTTAGCAAGTTGACATCTTCGAATTGTGACAATTATAATATTATATGTCTTAGAAAGTGTCTGGACTACTACTTTTTAAGAGGAATACTGAAGTTAGGAGTGCGAGGAAGGGAAAAAGATCTCCAATATGCCACTGCTTAAAAAAAATCATGGTCATCAGCCCCAAAAAAATCAATACTTTGGTTGTTTCCACTCATCTAATTGACTTATTCTTGCCCAGGCAATATACATGGGGCTTCATAGACTAGTGGGTGCCAACCCAGCTAGAACTTAGCCACATGTGAAGCAGACCCAGGGAGATAAACTTTCTCAAATATTTCGTTTCCTTTCAAATATTTAATAACCTGCAGACCTTTACAAACATTAAGGTGCAACAAATGTCTGCTTCATGAATAAGGTCTCAAATATTTCACAGGAATGCATACCTGTAATCAAGAAAACAATGGGAAAAAGAGTTAAATCAGGCATAGTAGAGGGGTCTCATAGGGCTCTGGTATCTGTTGAGGGATAGACCCTATATCAAAGGTTTCAGGGTGGGTTTCCCAAAAGATGGGTAGGTTAGTAGGATGTTACGGTTGTCGTATGAGGGAATGGAGCAGGAAGCACGGACCTTTTGCTTTGGAGAAACAAGGTAAAAAGGACGGTTTTTTGAAGCAGAATGTGGAGCAGGAGTTAAGAAATCCAGGGAATTGAAGAATTTAAGGTGGGGAATATCTTATGAGAGGGAACAAGAAGCAGCTAGGTGGTTTGGAGAGGAAGACTAGGAGCCTAAGAGCAGGTTTTAGATGAAGATAGCAATTCATTCATAGAAAGTGGAAAGGTTTGGGAAGCAGAGAGAGGAGATTGATGGTGAGAGAGATTATTTGAAGAAATGGGGTAGAGGTAGAAATATTACAGGAATCTAAGTTGGGAGGGTGGATATGTTATTTATCAAAAATCTTTGCAGTTTCAAAGAAACAGACTGGATATCTTTACCTTCAGTGGGAAGAAAGGAAAATCATCATTCTTTAGGATAAGGAGAAAGCGGGTATTATGTAGATTCCATAGTGGATGTGTTCTCAATTTCTCTTGTAACCACAGTGAAGAGGGGAGCAGCAGCAATGCGTCTTGACAGGAGTGTATGAACCTACAGAGTCGACTCTATATGACACTTTGAGTTGGATCAGACCCATAGCCACTGGAATCTCCCAAACCCAGATTTTCCGTAGCTACAACTTCAATATTCAATGTCATTCTGCCAGGATTTCACCAAACCCAGTTTGTAACAAATAATTTTGTTTGGTGCCACCCGATGGACTTTTATATCCAGGATGGTGTGATGGCTCAGCTATCAATAATACTACACTGCAGTCCAAAAATCTTACCAAGATCAATAGATTGCAACCACAAACAAAGTTTTAAATTACCAATTGGAGCTAAAACTGCAGTCTTCAAAGCGTCTTTCATTCCTCCCTTACCATATCTCTTAGATCATCACACTAGAAACATTTCCAGTTACTGGGACTGTTTAGATGCCATTAAAAACCACAAGTTAAGCCTCAGGATAATGGTTTGATTCACATCAAACAAAACATCCAAATGCCGCCTGAAGGCTTTCCATCACACAATAGCTGAAGAAATGGATGGATTATTCAACATGATGGATCACACAACAAACGCAAATGGAAGCCATAAGAACACCCAACTGTTGGATCTGACTATCCAGACATATTTTACCTTTAAAAACCATCCAACAAAAGAAAGATTCTTAATGAAATTTCCTTCTGCCACACCAATTTGGGCCATTTATTGGCCTCATCTATCTCAAATACTCTCCCAAACTGACTTGACTGTGGCAATGCCTTGAATCAGGAAACCACACTAGTTTATTATCATTAATAGATAAGTCTATACCAAGGTGAATAAACGCATGAACTAGATCTACCCACAAAAATTGGTGCAAATATCCAGTGTTCCATTCACCTATTTGGTTCACCATTATCCAACAAAAAGATTTTTAGTCCAACTCTCAACATTTTATTTGATTTTTTGGATAAGAAAATTGTATTATTTGAAAAAGAAAGGGATGAGTGATCCCCAACCCAGTATAAAAAGAAAAAGAGAAACTTTTACACAGCCCAAAAAGAGGGGGCCAAGCATGACCACCCAAGAAACCCTGCCCTGCCCCAAAACTCCTTACCTGTTTACGTTGTGGATCAAGCTTACCTAATCCCTTTTCAAATCAGCCAACAAGATTCCCACAAACTTTACCCAACTCTCAGCATTAAATACACTTTCTATTAGACAATCACATTCCCACCATCTAACTATCCAAAAGTTTATCATACCCTTCCCCACAAGCATGGAAAGGTCTGCTTGATAGGTTTTCAGGACCAATGTCTATGCCTAATGTATATGAGAAAAGATTTTCCTAGATAACAATGTAAACAAATCTGTCTCATGAACGTGAAGCAATATTTTACCTCAGTCCTTTATCTAATAGATTGTGAACACTTGCAATTTTTGATAAAAGAATTTAGTGTTGAAAAACCATTAATAAACCTCACACTTAGAACATATAATGCCCTATGTAAGACAAAAAAAAATTAGAAAAGATTGATAGCAGCCAAAAGCATACTATTAGGTTCAAGATCAACTTGGAATTTTTATCCACATGAGTACAGCCATACCTTGCTCATGGAATCATTGGAATCCTCTGTGCAACACTTTCGGCAATCCGATACCAATTCTGCAGCCAAAAGTTCAGATAAGTTGAGCAATATCCATTACCAAGTTAGCTGTCACTACAATATGAAATAATTTGTGTAACTGCACAAAGTTACAATATTCTACATGTGATGTCCATGTCCATAAATCACAAAATAACAAAACGAACAATTTAAACACCAGGTCAAGTTTTGTTGTTGCTGTTTTCTTCGTTCTTCTTAATAAAGTTCCTACCATTCAAAAAACAAAAACATACAAACAAACAAGAAAAGATCCCCTAAATCCCTTGTCAACACCAATCTTAAACATAATTTTATCTTCACTATCTCTGCATGATTGCAACAAAGGTATGTCATTGACTCATTGCATAATTTTATCTTCACTAATTAATTTATTATTCCAATTTCATCTCCTAATCATTTCAAAATCTTTTTTCTACCATTTGCAAATCACTTCCAGATTGCACTATACTTGTTTCACAGTTATTTTTTAGCGGTTTCTCTATCAGTTCTTGATAGCTTCCAGCCTTCCCCAATCACTTCTCACTCACTTCACTATCACTTCTTGATCACCTCCACAATCATTTCAAAATCATTTTTTTGGTTCTTTTTTTACAAGTATCGATAATTTTAGGATAATGGTACATGATGTACAATATATGGAACATGTAATGGAAACTATGGGCTAATATACCCAATTTGGCTAGATCATTGGCAGCTTCGTTTAGCTGTCTTGGTACAGGGATGAAAGAAATTTCCAAATCATGCACCAACTCTCTAACTTCATGAATTAAAATGCGCTAGATGCCAGGCACCTAAGCTCAGACCCAAACCCCAACTCACAACCACCGTAGAAGCCCCTTCAACAATACTCTCACAGCTTCATGTTACCGTCTTGCTTTCTCACTTCTGATTTCCAACGATTTATTGAACCACATTTACTAAACCTCACCTCCTGCCTCTTGCTTTCGCTTCCCACTCCTGTAACTATAGTGTGTACTATAGAATCTCAAGTAGTTTGCAGTATTTTTGGTCATCCAAAACAAAAGAAACAGTCATATCTTTCATGATTTGTATGCCTCTTTTAGTGAAAGCTGTAGAGAGTTAGCAGACCTGAGCCTCAAATCTTAAGGAATTTACAAGATTCAGGTTCCTAAAATTTCAGGATCATTTGGATTTAAAGATTGAATACAGCTGGCTATGTATACCATATATATCACAGATGATTCTTTTTACCAAAACCTTCAGATTTGAGAATATGTGGATGTTACATGCAACCTTTAAGTGGAAGGTTGAGGCTTGGTGGAAGGAATGTGTAGTGCCGGGTTATAAGGGCTTTAGGTTCATGAAGAAACTCCAATATGTCAAGAAGAAGCTTTCGGAGTGGAATAAATCAATCTTTGGTAGCCTAAAAAAAATATAAGAATAAGATTTAAGACGAAGTCCAATCTATTGACAAGTTGTACAAGGAGGGGGATGGCCTCCCTAAGGAGGTGATGATTAGGAAAAAGGAATTGCTGGCCAAAATGGAAATCCTTCTAAGATGTGAAGAGATCTATTAGAAACAATAAGCAAAATGCCATTGGCTAAAAGAGGGGAATAGAAATACTAAATATTTCCACAAAATTACGTATGGTCATAAGAGGAAATATAGTTTTGAAAGAATTACAAAGGAACCTTCTCAACACTATTCAGTCTTAACATTCGAAGAAAATGGAGGCTAAACCTAGAGGCAATAATTTTCTTTCCTGAATCAAATTATCCTAGGAGAAGATGAGAGAACTTGAAAGTCCCTTTTCCGAAGAAGAAGTTAAAAGTGTATTCATCAAAAAATAATAAATAAATACGAGGTTAAAAGTGCTATATTTTGCATGAATCCTAGTTCTATCAAGAATGTTGGGATATTCTTAAGGATGATTTGATGCAAGTGTTTCTGAAATTCTTTAATCAAAGAATCATTAACAAAGGGGTTAATGTTCCTTTATTGTGTTAATCCCCAAGAAGAAAGGAGCAAGAGCACTTTTTGCTTCCGGCCTATTAGTCTCGTGGGCAGTTTATATAAAATCATTTCTAAAGTTCTGTCTTTAAGAGTCAGGGTAGTCATGGGCGAGTTGACTTCTAGTACTCAAGGTGCATTCATCTAAGGGAGACAAATTACAGATTACTAATTATCAATGAGTGTGTAGAGTTTAGACAAAAATCTAGCTTGCTAGGGATTGTGTGGAAATTTGACATGAAAAAAACCTATGATAAAGTTGATTGGGACTTCCTCTTATGGGTATTATTCAAAAAATGGTTTTCGCAAAAGATGGATCAGGTGAATCATGGGATGTATTGAGGAGCCCTCACTATTCCATAATGTTTAATGGCACCCCAAAAGGCTTCTTCGGTTCATCTAGGGAACTAAGGCAGGGAGACCCACTATTGCCCTTTCTCTTTTCATTGGTGACAGATGCTTTCAAGGCACTTGTGAAGATAGTTGAATCTTTTATGTCGATGCACATCCCGTTTCAAATTTTCAGTTTGCCAATGACACCATTCTTTTCTTGAAGGTGGATGTTGCATGTGTCAAGAACATTTTGTTTTGGATGTGTTATGAACATGATACATATTAAAGGAGACATCATGCCACATGGTAGTCCCAAATATTATCAGCGTAAGAAAAAGAATCCCTTGACCCTTTGGATTGATTAAGATGATTGGAGAGGGCCACATGTCATGTTGGAGCTGAATTGAAAACTTTTAGTCATCTTTTATGTGAGAACATGTGCGGCTCACCCACTTCATTGGCTTGGTGGGGTCCATGCGAGAAGACACAAGAGGGCAGAGTGTTTGGAATCTAGATGAGTTCTTATGTTGTCGATTATTAGTCTTTTATAAGTCATTTATGCTTTTAGTTAGTAGTTTATAAAATATTAGAGGTTGGGACATAGTGGGTATTTCAGTTTTTTTTTTTTTGGGACAGATTTGCCAACATGTAATAAAACCTAATTAGAGAGTTGATCACACCACTCCTCTAAAGAGGCCCATGGTTTGGCCAAATTCTATTTTACTTTGCTTTCTATTTTTTTTCAATTTGAAGTGATTGCAAAGGGGGAAACCCTAAGGGATCGCAGGCTACAAAAGGATACCCACTCTCATTCTTTTAATTAGGCTGCATTTGGCAGTCACCTATAATGTAATCATTTCATTTGACTTTCCCAAGGCTTTTGTAACCACAATGGGATGGTTTGTAATGAACTCATTCAGATTTGCACCGATTTGTGCTTGATAACATTAGTCATTTCATTTTACAGAAAAAGCTAAGATGACTTCATTTCTTATTGTAGTTAACAAATCAGTATAAATTTGAATGAGTTCATTACAAACCATCAGCTCATGACAACAAATGCCTTGAGAAACTCAAATGAAATGATTACATTGCAGGTGGCTGCCAAACGGGCTATAATAGAATTCACTTAATTTAAGATGGTGCTTTTACTTCTTCTTTTTTTTTCTTTTTAAATAAATTTATTTCATACAAGGTCTTGGAGTTTCTCTGAGCAACCTGGTTGTTGGTGAGCTGTTACCTTGACTAGCAATTACAGGAACTGGTAAAAAAGCATCTAAATATGACAATGCTTAATAGTTTACAATTTGGTTCTATTATGGAAGTGACAGTCTACCCCTGTAATTTTGCTTTCTTTGTTACTTTTGTTGAGGCTTGGTCTGGATGCTTCAAATTCATTTTGTCAATTTAATGGTGCTGTCCCGAAACAAGTTCCTGAGGGTTGCCTTCTTGTCAGTCACTGGTAAATGGTTGCTTTGTTGTTACAATCATGTTTTGTAACCCCATGACCAAGCATCTAGTATTGGTGTTTGTCCTCTTTCTCTAAAATAGCTTGCTAATTGTTGCCTAACATTGGTGCATAACAGGCAATGTGTTTTTTGAGGCTCCAAAGGATATCCCTAGAAATGTAGTGGACTAAGTTTGTTATTCTGATATAATATGTAGGATTCGCCATAGTAAAAAAAATGATGATATTTAAGCAGCTGCAGCTGTCTGTATTAAATGATTCAATCATAGTTTATATTTTACACATGAAAAGGTATTGGCGTTGTATTTCCCAACAATGATTGTATTGTGGTGGTGTCAATTCCATAGGGAACTTAAAGAAGAAAAATATGCCGCTCGCAGAGCAATACTGCCCATGCTTCAAGCTGAAGAGGATGAAAGGTAAATGTCTTCTGCATTTGCCTACTCTTTTATTTCCCTTCCAATTATTTAAACATTAATATTAATCATTGTCTCTGTTTGTTCTCTTTTAGATTTGTTAAGGAGTGGAAGAAGTATCTGGAGGAAGAGGCTCGAATAATGAAGGATGTGCCTGGTTGGAAGGTTGGTGAAAGCGTCTACCATTCTGGGAGGTGGATGCCCCCTGCAACCGGCGAGCTCCGACCTGATGTTTGGTGAGCAGATAATACAGCTCACTTGTGGTGTATGGCTTGGATGAAGTGTTTTTGAATTGTTGATAGCTGATACTTATTTTCTTTTCACAAGTTTCGCACATTTCATTGGCCTTTTCCCCATGTTAGGGAAGGAAAAATCTGTTGGAACAATAATAATCCCTTCATCCTCCCTTCTTAAATGCACCTTGCGCCTTTGGAATATAGAAAAACCATGGAGACTGGTTGGTAATAGAATATGTACTTACATTGTTAACTTAGTTTGGCCGATGCCGTTGTTACCCAATTTGTGAAAGATTTGTGTTCTAAACCATGGTAGAAAGAACAATTCATCTTCCTGCATGTGATCATATTCTCCCCAATTTTAAGCAAGTTTTTTTGGTGAGTCCAGGTAGGAGAACCATCCTTATTCATCACCCTTACTAACCAGTAAGGAGGAACAGAAGACCAAGTCTTAGCCATTGAAGTATGTAACCCACGCTTGGCCAAAACATGTGTAGTTTTGTTAGCTGACCATTCTTAGCAGAATCATTGAGCCAACTAAAAATTTGAAACTACTGCCTTGTAGTACAATCTTGGAGCCTTTAGGAGAGACAGCAATATGCGTACCTAGCAGTTCTGCTTGGCATTCTGCCACCAATGCAAAATCCGAAGGCCAACGTTCAGGTCTAGCCAGGATGAGGTTATCACGCTCATCCATAACTACCGTACTAATGCCTGAGTTCTAGCACCATCAAAGTTTATTTTAACAAAATCTTTTGGTGAGGGGGAAGAGGAAGCAAAAAGCTTTTCCCATTTTTAATTCCCTGGGACAATCCTCAACAACACTCATAGTATCCTGTTCATATTATGCAAAATTCTGTCAAAATTATAGCTTTCTTTCTCAGAGACGACTCTTTCTAGCTTTCCAAATAAACCAGCAAATAAAACATTAATTTTAGACAGGATTTCCCCCCTAATCAGTGTATTAACCAAGGGTTCTAACTTGGAAGCAAGACATTGCTCCATATCAAGCTCAGGCTCAGGCTCAGGCTCAGGCTCAGGCCCGTAAAGAAAAGCTTTGTTCAACCACGGCTCTACTTGAACCATTATTGTGTTTGATACACATCACCAACGTTCAACTGAGCTAGGTTTGTTCTACTGAAAGCTTTTGTTTATGAAGCCTCTTTAACTCTTCCAACTGCTTGATGATTCTTCTCCTCATCTATTTCCTCTTCGTTTTCTAGCACCAGTTTTTGCTGGTTGTCGTACCACCTGCCGTTTTGTGTAGCTTTCCCAAAGGGCCTCTCAGGTGCCAGAAACCCCGAATGCTCGCTGATCCAGTAATCAATGAGCCCAAAGCAATGTCCCTGTCCTGACTCAAGAGTCGTCTCTTCCTTTAGCCTCTAAGAATAACGATTTTAGGAAATAAATAGATTTTTACAATTGGACCCACAAGGCATTCAGGTTGTGGATGATCTTTCGTGCAGTTGATTAGTCCCATCTCATGCAAAAAGTTGGATTCGATTCTCAGGGCATGAAACACTCAGATCTGAATTGGTCCATGTAGATTCAAACTTACGTTGGCCGTTTGGAATCGTATCCTCAGTGACACCTCGTGGTGGGCAACAGGTGAGCCGAGACACAATGGGGGTGGAACCCATACACTTTTTTGCAGGACCCCACCCCCCTTTGTGTCTCAGTTCATCTGTGGCTCACGATGAGGCGTCGCAGAGGATATGAGTCCCATCCGTTTATGGTGACAGGGATCTACTTAATTTTTTATTTTTTATTTTGATGAATGACAGGGATCTACTTATGGATCCGTATTCAACCCAAGATCAAAATGGATCAAACATATGGACTGATACGTCAAAAAGTAGATGCCAGGGTCGCCCTCAAATTCACCAACCCAACTTGAACTTTAGCTCCAGTTTGGGCTTTGGGTCGAGCACAAGTATTCACCCATGTCATTCTAAACAGTAAGTCGAGAGGTTTCCCAGTAAGTCATCCAATTGAGTTACAAGCTTTTCTAAAAAATAAAAAAAAAAAAAAAAAAAAAAAAATGAACAAGGAGAAACTAATATTGGATTTCAACAGCTGTAGAAGTTTAATACACAAACACGTATACAAACTTTACCACCCAAAAAGAAAGCAAAAAAAAAAAACACGTATAAAATATACATCTTCTACGCCTCGCAACCACTGAAAGCTACAAGAAACTTTGGGACATCGCTTGAACGACTTTATATGTTATCATAAACTTTTCTTTATACATGCAGGTTCTTACGAGACTCCCAACCAAGCTCACGGTGAAGTTTAATTTCTTCGTTTCTTCTTCTTCTTCTTCTCATCATCCTTCTCGGCTGCGTTCTTCAACTGTGTCAACAGAAAAATGAGCCCATACCAAAGCAACACGTGTATTCAATTCATTATATAGCTCATAACTACAAAGAAACAAAGGCAATAAATTTGATATATGTGGTCCATAGCCTAGTAATGTAAGCTTCACTCACCATGATTATGACAACACGGATAAAGACAGCAGCAAAATCAGTGAAAAGGGTTAGGGCGTGCTTTACATAGTCAAGATCCCCCGAGTGTGCCTTCTCAATTATCTCCTGGGTGTCAACCACCATGTACCCTATAAACACCAAGAGCCCAAAATACAACTGCAAAAATGATCGACGAGGAACCCAAGATAATCTTAGTGATGCCTTCTTTAATTATCAGATTTGGGATTTTATTTGGTTAAAGGTAATTACCTCAAACTTGAAGATGGCTGTTGAGCCCCCAAAGATAGAGGATGCAAAGTGCAACCAGAAGAGGATGGAGAGGCCAGAGGACAGCAGACCTCCCAAGTAAAGGTATTCCCTACGCCTCGCCAGCATGGCTGTTGCAGAGAAACACCCAAAGGCGATGGCAGTCCCCACAAAAGCACTGATCAGAATGCTGCATTCAAGGGAGTATTCAGGGGTCTACAGTATTGATCCAATCATATGACTTACACTCAGAAATACAAGCCATGACTCTTCCAGTCATCGAACACCATAAACGAGATTGTGTAGAGCTTGAAAAAAGCCAAAGATTAGATCGCAACTAAACTTTTGAAAAAACACAGGTGATCAAATCACTCCCTTGTATTATGGGTTGAAAGACGGTTCTCATTCCACTGAGGAAGTTTTAGATTCTTACGAGGGACACACCAAATACTCTTGGAGAACTAGATCTCATTTTATTATCAATCGGCAGTACATTCTACAATCTTTGCACCAGTGAACTAAGCTATACAACAGAAGACATTTATTTCTATTCTTTTAAAAATAACAAAATCAGAGGATCTTTATCTAGATAAGAATTAAATTGACTGCCAGCAGGTCCCCACTAAAACAGAAGATGAAAACCATACGGTAATATGAAAGGCTTATGAACAAACTGAGCAAAGTGTGAAATAATAAAGGGTGCCAAGGTTCAAGGACATGAGAGGTATTGCCATAATTAGCATTCTTCCCTGTCATGGAGAGTGGCATCCATATTTTTATATGACAGATGGAAGACCATATCAATTGGTGTTCCATCTAGCAACTGAGGCACATTTAGTATAGACAAATTTTTGAAATGATACCTTTATCTCCATGACTTCCAGCTACTTCATCACCTACTTCTATTTCATGCTTCTGTGTATATTGAATTATTATCCTGACCCCTCCCCCTCTTTTGCTAAATCCATCTCACATCAATAAATGTAGCTTATGATTCTTTAGAGGCAATGCCCATTAACATCCATACTTCAAGAAACCACCTTAACTTGCTTAGAGGTCATCAATTGGGACAAATCAAAAGAAAAAAATTGCTTTGGGACTAGGGCTGGGCATGAACCGGGGTCGGGCTTGAGCCGGTCCATGGTAGGCCTAGGACCGGCCCTAAAATTATAGTATGAGTTTGGGCCTAGGCTTAGGCCCAGGCTCGGCCCTAGTTAATTTATTGGGCTCGGGCCAGTCCATGAATATTAAAAATTATTAAATTTGAGATTTAGGTTCAAAATTCAAGACCTATTATGTAATAAGTAATGCTCTAACCAATTGAGCTATAAGATTTTATTAGTTTTTAAAAGCTTAGAAAACCATATATTTAAATTCCAAGGATTGTTTTTTTTTTATAAAAAATCATGATTTCACTAAGAGACAAACCAAAGAACTTTTGCAAAAAACTATTTTTACCAACTAAGCTATGAAATATTGATGATTTTAGAAAACTTATTATATTATATATATATATATAAGTTCGGGCCTCAAGCCAGGTAGAGATAAGCTCGGGCCCCGTGTTAAAAAAAAAGTTTGGGCCTTAATCCGGGCTTGAGCCCCAGTCAGGTTGAGGTTGGGTTAGGCTTTTTTGGGCCGGGTTCGGGCTGGCCCGGCCCATGCCCACCCTTATTTGGGACATGATCCTCATGCTTCCATTAACCTATAAGTGGAAAACCCTCAATCAAGGATGTAGCAAAAACTTCCAAAGAGAGTTTAAATCAATAGACTTGTAATATACAACAAAATGAGCAAAGATAGAAGTAAAGCATATCCTAACAACATATATACACTAGCATAGGGTTACATGTAAAAAAGGAATAAAGAAGATGATCGCAATCCTCTACCGAAAAACAAGAACCTTTAATCCACGAGGAAAATCCAAGATAAACGTGAAATTCTTATTCAATAATGATTTTGATCAATTACAAATTGTATATTACTCCCATGACCTTAATTTACCCAAAAGAGTAAAATTTACTAAAAATATAAGAGAATCCTAATTTCTCTAAAACATGCTAATGATCATAAATTACTTAGATATGAACTTCTAAAACCAACTAGGATTTAAAACCTTGAAAATATGCTAAATAGAAAATTACTAAAATAACACGCTTATAGAAAAATTGTGATTAGACTACCAAAATGACTTTTTTCATGCCTATGGACTCTCGTCAACTACCCCTTATAGTTCTTATCGAGGCGATTAAAACAAGCACTTGTGAGTCCCAAGATGACGTCAAGATCAAAAGTTATAGCCATTTGAAATAACAACATCTCACAGCCCTTTTGACTTGACTTTTTTTCTTCATGTGTCAAGAATTCTTCAATCTATCATACATCAATACCCTCCATTTGCGAAGAACTCACCCTCAAGTGGTATTATGAATAGGCTGGTTTCTCAAGTGCATAATATTTGAACAAATCAGCAACATTAACTGTTAGAGAAGCAGCCATGTGTTAAGGAAGATCAACTGCATAGGCTTTGCCATTGATCTCCTTGAGTATCTTGTACTTCTTTTGTTTGTTGTATGTACCCACTGAAATTTCTTTTTTCCTACAATGAACCATCACCATATATCCTTCTTCTTGGAACACCTTCAGTCTCGCGTACTTGTTTACATCTTCGTTGTACTTGACATTAGACTCTTCAAGCTATTTCTTTACATTTTCATTCATTTATTAGATTATTTCAGCCATGTTCTCTACGTAAACTTTCTTACATCCCTCTTCAACCGAGGCCAATGGCATCTCTCATCCACAAGAGAAATAATCTTGTGACACCAAGTGTCCACCTAAGCCACCTACATGCAACTCTTCAATAAGTTGTTCCCCAATCGAACACCATGGAAGAGAAAATCATCTTGCACATGTAAATCTCCTACCTGCCCCATCTGGAACTTGGCCTAATTGTCTTTAAAATCTTCATCTTCAACATACAGCTCATTCAAGTATTCAAAGTCCTCAACTTAAATAATCAGGGTGACTAATTGACCACTTTTTGAATCAAATATTGTTTCCAGTGCCACGTAGCCTAAACTGCTACATATAACACCAGTTCATATGTTGACCACTTTTTGCAGGTATCACTCAAATACTCAGTATAGAAGCCAACAAGCCTACTCTTGTGAAAATAGTGCTCCAATTCTGTTATATGAATTACCACACCCCACCTAAAATAACTCCTCAAAATTTAGTAGTGCAGAGATGAGCAAAAGATAACTTCTCCTCAATTCTCCTTAATCAATATAAAGTTCTCATAAAATCTGATCAACGGAAATTCTCCCTTCTTCAAGCACTCTGTAACAATAACCGTAAAGCTCCTAAACCTCTGGTAAAAAGTTGCTAATCCATGAAAACTTCTCACCTTAGTGATTGTCTTCAGTGGAAACTATCCATATTAACCCTCACATTTTCATCATTGGTCTCCCTCATTATGGCTTTGAATCGGCAAGTCATCAAAATATACCATTACAAACTGGCTGATGAAATGTTTGAGGTCCTGATTTTTACCTCATAAAAATACTTGAAGCATTTGTAAGCCCAAATAGCATCACTAACCACCCATACAACATTACCCTCTCTTTAGGTCAACTTTAGAAAACACCTTGAACCCCTCCAACATGTCTAGTATGCCATGTAAACATCATATAAGGAATATATACTTTAAAATGATTTTTTTATGGCTCCATTGTCGATGCACATCCATCATCTTTCATCTTTCCTTAGTCTCAAATGGGCTAGCACTGCTCAAATGAGTTCCTATCACATGAAGAAAACAAGTCAAATTGAAAGGGTCATGAGACGAAGTATCTTCAAATGACCATAACTTATGATTTTAATGTCATCTCAGAATCCACAAATACTAGTTTCAATCATTTCGACAAATACAATAATCAAAGGATAGACAACATGTGTCCATTACCTATTTTATCAAGGCAAAAAAGACCATTTCAGGAGTCTAATCACAATTTTTCTATATGGTATTTTTAGGGTTTTTGAGTCCTTTACGGTTTTAGATGTTTATATCTAAGTGGTTAAAAGTCACTAGCATGTTTAAGAGAAATTACAATTTTTTGCTATATTTAGTAAATTTTACTATTACAAGTAAATTTGGATTTTGGGAATATAAATACGAATTGTAACTGAATGAAATCATGACTGAAACAATATTTCAAGTTTCTCTAGATTTTCCATTTTTTCTTGTGGATTCAAGGTTCTTATTCCTGGAGAGGGGGTGGTGACTTTTTCTCTATTCCTTTCACGCTTACCGCTACACTAGCTAGTATTAGAGCATTGGTTCAATGGTAATTAACCCAATTCCACACGCTTTTAAGTGGTACCAATAGATCATGGAAAACCTTGGAAGATGGTTATAGTATTTTAGGGCTAGGTTTGTATTCATTTAGTAAGGCAATCCAAGTTTTGCTTAGTAACAAGTATGAGAGTTAATTTCCACATTTTTAGGATTTTACAAGATTCTAAAATTCAACAATATTTGGAAAAAAGTTTTTGCTATTCAATTGAAACAATGGATATTGATGGTAAAGAATGTATAATTGTTTCATTGGAAGATTATGCGTAGTGCTCAGAAAGTAATGGATTGATGAAAGGGTGATTAGAGAACAAAGAGATACATAACATGCAGATACTTATCTTTGATATATGTCACTGATTTAAAGTAAAGCCTCAACAGCCCATTTTAATGTTGCAATCATTTTTGGAAGAATTGAAGGCTCCTTCAAGTTTGGGTGTTAATTTCATAACAAGAGACACCTAAACCTCCTCAAGTTCATCTCTTGGAGAATCAAACAACACTTCAATTAGTGGTAGAAGAAATTTTCAAGAAAAATCAATTATATAAATTTCCCACCCCATCTATCCATAAAGATCTCCTATTAAACCTACATGCTCACAAGTTTGTTGTTCTCACAACATTACAAAACTTGAGAAACAGTTTTTTTTTAAACCAAAGGAGAATGATGCAAGACGCAAAAATCTCTATATTTAAGTCTTGATTTATTAGTTATTTTAGTTTAAATTTTTGTTTGGTTACAATTAGGGGTGTCAACAAGTTGAGCGGAGCTGAACTTTGCCCAACTCATTTCAGGCTCATCACACAAGGATTAGGCTTAGGCTCGGCTCAACAATCCATGTGTGACCATACCACAGGCTGACATGTGGTGTGTCTAGGGTTATAAACATAAAAAAAGTGCTGAATTCAAAACATAGGTGCCCAAAAAGAAGCACTAAATTCAAAAACACATCGTGTGTCAGCCTATGGTGCATGTCAGAGATGCATCATTCATTTTGGTCAAAGAAGATTTGCTCCTAGCTTTTACAGATGTGGTTTTTCTTTTGTTGGTAAAATTACAGATGTATTAACTGACATGATAGTTGAATACCCATTAACAACTTTATTTATTATAAGTACGAAACCAATTATTTTTTGGTAAAAAAATGTGTAAGTACTTACATGACATGATGTTACTCACATATTATATACATGTATAAGACCCTTAATGACCTGAGCCTAGTGCAACTCGGCTAAGCTCATTTAGCTGAACTAGCTCAATTGGAGACTCCAACTCAGCTCATGATGAGCCAAGCCTAGCTGAGCTAGCTCAAGTCATTGACAACCCTAGTTAAAATTGTCAAATTGCACAAATAAAAGAAATGTAAAGAAATCTTATGGTGCGTTTGGATTCACAGAATTGGAATTGGGGAATTCCAATTCTGCATAATTAAAATCCGTAGAATTGAATTCCGTAGATTTAGAATTCTGCCATTTGGACGCATATATTTATGGTCTGAATTTTTTTTTGACGAGAAAAATAATTTTATTAAAAAAACGACCAAAAGACAAACAAACAAAACAAATACAAGGGGATGAGAGATCCCCAAAAAGAAAAAGAAAGAAAAGACCGGAAGGGGAACCCCCATAGAAAGGAAGACAGCCGGCCCTCTCACAACTCAAGCAATCCCAATCACTCTCTCCCAATGCCTAAGTAGATCCCCATTTGGAATCCCCTCATAGCCTTTGCAACACCTAGCCTAGAAGGTAACAAGCTCCTTAGCCCTTCTATACACTTGCCAAGCCGGATGAGAGTGACCATTAAACACCTGACTATTCCGCTCCTGCCACACTGCCCAACAAACCGCCGTAGGGCCCAAACACCACATTCTTTGCCAAAAACATTAAGAGCCGCCGTTCTCCAAGAAAAAAGGAGCCCCATAAGGTCTGAAGGAGCAATGAATGTGATCCCAAAATCCTTGGAAACGCCACAGCAAATCTCCTAAAAGAAATGACAATGAATGAGAAGATGAGACACCAATTCCGCATCCTAACAGCAGAAAAGGCAAATACTAGGTAAGTAAAAGCCTTTCTTTATAGCAAATCCATTGTGGAAATCTTCTCCAAAGCAGCAATCTACAGAAAAAATTGGACCTTTGGGGGAATCCCATTGTACCAAATATCATTCCAAGGCCTCGAAATCATCCTGAAGTTATCTATATGACCATAGACCTCATCGAAAAATTACCACCCGAAGCAACCTTCCAAATACGCCAATCTTCAAGGTCTTGGTCAATGTGCGAATCCCCCAACCTAGCCAAAAGCTAATACACCCTTGGGATTTCCCAATCAAATAGGGCTCTTCTAAGCACGGGCTCTTCTAAGCACAAGAGCCCACACAGTCTTACCCGCATGCATAGAGAAGTTGGCTGCTACTAGAGACAATGGATCTGTTGCCAATCTAAATAAGTCTAGAAAGTCCTGTTTAAGGGGTCTCTCTCCACACCAAGCTTCCTCCCAAAATTTCGTTTGCCGCCCATTACCCACCTCATAGCCCAAACCCTCTTTAAACAAAGGCAATAACTTCATGATCCCCTTTCAAGGGCTACGACCAAAAGGACCCCTAGGATCAATGGCATCCCATCCATCCACCAACCCGAATTTGGCAGCCACAACCTGTTTCCACATGCTACGAGTCTCAACACCAAATCTCCACAACCATTCACATAGAAGGGCCTTGTTCATGGAATTCAAACACAACCCTGTCCCCCCTTTATCCTTCGGAGTGCACACCCTTTCCCACGACACCAAGTGCATTCCCATACCCTCTTCTCCATAGAAAATCTCTTTGGATTTTGTCCAACGAATTGCCAACAGTCCTAGGCATGACTAAAAGGAATAGATAATGGATTGGAATACTTGTCATGGACACCTTTATTAGGGTAAGCCTTCCCCCTTTCGACAGATAACGGGCCTTTCAACCATTGAGACGTTTCCGCATCCTATTAATCACCGGATTCCACACCTCTTTTTGCTTGTATGTGGCCCTAAGGGGGATCCCCAGATAAGTGGATGGAAGCTTACCCTGCCTGCACTCCAAATCAACTGCTAGTTGATCTAGATTATGGACCTCCCCTGTAGCAATAAAAGAGTTTTTCCCTAAATTAAGACAAAGGCCAAAGACAACCTCAAAACAACGGAACACACATCTTAATAGCTTAGTTTGATGCTGGGAATTGTCACAGAATATAATGGTATCATCTGCAAATTGCAAATGAGATACAACCATCTCCCCTTGCCCCATTGAGAAACCTTTGAACATACCCACTTCTGCTACCCTACTTAACAAACCTCCCAGAACATCCGCCACCAATAAGAATAAAAGAGGTGAAAAAGGGTCCCCCTGACGCAAACCCCTATTACACCCAAAATGCCCCTTCAGAACCTCATTTATCAAGACCGAGAAAGAAGACAAACTAAAACACCTCTGAATCCACTCCCTCCATTTCACCCCAAACCCGCATCTCCTCATCATGTACAAGAGGAAGTCCTAATTGACATGGTCGTAAGTTTTCTCAGGGTTCAGCTTGCACATCACCCTAGGGTTGCCCTCCCAAATTCGAGCATCAATACATTCATTTGCACATAAAACTCCGTCTGCCATGGATCTTCCTTAGCGGAAAGCTCCTTGCTCATTCAATACAATCCTTTGGAGTACCTCCTTTAGACGCAGAGCCAAACACTTGGCAATTATTTTATAAGTGCTGTCCACCAAGCTAATCGGTCTGAAGTCTGATAATTGGTTGGCTCCCTCCCTCTTGGGAAAGAAGGCAATATGAGTGGCATTGTTTCCTTTATCCAGAAAGCATTTCTCGTGGAAATCCTTAAAAACACGCATCAAATCCCCTTTTATCACCTCCCAATAGTTTTTATAAAATGCTAGCGTGAATCCATTTGGTCTCGGCACTTTGTCACCATCCATCATCCAAATGGCCTTTTTGACTTTTTCCTCCTTGAAGGGCCTCTCCAACCAAACTGCTTGATCTTCCCTCAATTATGGCAAGTGCAAGCCATCCACTTTTGGTCTCAAAGGCTTATCATCATGGACTAAAGCCCAAAAGTAATCCTCAACATGGGTTTTAATCTCCTCTTCATTTTTCACCCGCACGTCCCCAATATTGAGATTGTGGATGTGGTTTATTGATCTCCAAGAAGAAGCCATCCTGTGAAAGAACTTTGTATTCTGGTTCCCTTAAGCCATTGCACTATAGATTTTTGGCGCCACATGATCTCCTCCATTTCAATAATCTGCCCAAACTCCTTTTGGGTATTCAACCGAGCAACCCACTCACTCTTCTCCAACCCCTCCTCCCCCTCCTTCCTATCCCACCTTAGGATGTCCTCTAAACATGAATTCTTCCTTCTCACAATATCCTCGAAGACTTCCTTATTCCATACCCTCAGCTGGTCCCTAAGGCTCTTTTAATTTCAGACGGAATTTTTGACCTGGCGATCCTTGCACATCAAAATCATCCCACTAATCTTTCACCATATCTACAAACCCGGGATGCAAAAGCCACATGTTCTGAAACTTGAAAGGAATAGGTCTCAATCTAGCCATCGCTTCCCCTCCTTTCAAAAGGATGGGGATGTGATCTGAGCCTAGTCTTTGCAAAGCAAGAACAAAAACCATAGAGAAATAGTTGTCACATTCCGCAGAAATCAAAAATCCGTCCAATTTACTCAAAGAAGGCCACTCCTGGAAGTTTGACCACGTGAATTGAGCCCTAGAAATTAGCAAATTTATTAGTTCATTCTAATCAACAAACTCATAGAAATCATCCATACCCCGAGTTCTTCTAACTGCTCGGCTCCTTTCCTCCAAATATAGGACTTCATTAAAGTCCCCCTATACACTAAGGCAACTCTCTTCTCCCTCTAATGGCTTGCAATTCCGCGAGAAAAATTTGCAGACAATCACCAACCGTCGGCCCATACACCCTTGTTAAATCCCACTTATGGGTTTCCCCTTTGACTGCAGCCACAATCGAGACGGAGAAAACATCGACCCACGACTCAACACAATCCACCTTCTCCTTATTCCAAAACATCAAGATCCCCCCAGTTGCCCCCAAAGATGGTAGCGCTATCCAACCCACATTGGTGAAGTGACATAGATCACCCACAACATCCCTGTCCATTCATTCCAACTTTGTTTCTTGCAAAATCACGATATCCGGCTGAATTCGGCAAACCAAATCCCACACTAGCCTCTTCCTGTCATTGTTGCCTAAGCCCTACATTCCACGATAACACGTTGCATTTCATCTAGAACACGAACGCAACCCTCTAGGTGTCCTTGCACAACCTTCTCCAAGATTTCCTCCTTTACCATACAATAATCCCCACGTAAAGTTCTTTAATTCTCTGTTAATTTTAGCTTTCCTCTCATTCCCCTTATCCATGCCCTGTCCTTGATTTGACGGAGCTCTTTTTTCCAACTCTGTGGACAACTCCCAAGCCATATGTTCCAAACCCTCAAAGGATAAACCCAACACCCCACTCACCTGCTCCATTGCATTTAAGACCTAGTCAGATACCATCAATAATGGGGATTCCTCAAACACTAGGGGACTAATGCAAGACGGTTGTCATATGACAATTTCACTGATTCACCCACAGACCGATAGAACCCCACCATCTGCATATCATTTTCCTTCACAGAGTTTTCTCTCCTAGAATTCACCCTTTTGTCCCCCCTGATGTCTTGTCCAGGTATCATCGCAAGAGTCTGTCCTACACTCGGATCTTGACACTGCAAATGAAAATAATGCACCCAGTCAATTGATGAAGTCCCCTAATCTTGAGAGGGATCAACTCCCCAACAGTCAACTTGCCCCAGAGAATGGATGTTTCTTCCTAGAAGATTCTCCCACCCTAGCAACACTGACACCTCAGGATGGTATGCTTCATTATTCTGCTAAGAATTCGTTCCATTAAACTTACTAGGGGTACTCGCCATCGTGTTTGCCTCCCGGCCCAATTGCCAAGTTGAATCCGATAATTCTTACCCTGCAGATCCCTCCATCGCATACGCCTGATGGTTTGAGTCGGAGTTCTTCGCGTTCGGGAGTGAAGAAGATTGCGAAGCATTCCTTATATTGGAACTAGAATTCCCCTTAACCCCCTCCACCCTTTCTAGAGACTTAGATAGGACCTCTCAATTTATAAAATTAGGCAGAGGCCCCTCCGCCATAGTGTCTAACTCAGTAGGGCCCTCCCGACTTCGAAAATTACCCTTTGACCCCTCCGCATTTTTAGACGGCCCTTTTAGCATAGGTGAATTACACGTCGCACCCTCCGTCCTTTTAGAAATTGCAGATAGGCCCTCCCTATTATTGAAACACCCTTCGTGTCCCTTTACTGTTTCATTTGGGCCCTCCTAAGCAATTGAATTTCCCCGCCAAATTTGAAGTGGGAAAAGACTTCATTACCCACTCTTTTGTAGATTGATAACCCTGTGATCCAATAGTCATTGGCCCTGCTCCCTTCCACGTAGGAGCTTTCCTAATCGGATTCTCCAAGCTATTTCCCCCTTTCTTTTTGCTCCCCCGACAATCACTGCTACCTCCCATAATCTCTTGAGGAAGATCCATGTCAAAGACAACTGCAGACCAATCTTCCATGCTAGAACGTGGTGTTGCAACGTCCCTTCTGGTAGGATTTTGAAGTTTAAATTGAGGTTGAGATTGAGTAGTGCCCTCGCCGGAAAACACCCATCCTGTCAGCCATACATTTGACTTCTCTGCATCGCCCAGTAACATTTGGAGTTTAAACTCTTTTCCCTTATCAAAAAGGGAGATGATCATAGGGATCCGCTTCACCAAACCTTCTTTAATCCATATCCATGTGGTCTCCAGAGCTTCGCAGAGTCTCATCTCCTCTTTAACCCTCACGAAGCCACCAATCACTTTGAAGAAGCCCAACAATCACAAATGCCATGGCAAGCCACGGATCCCTATTCGCCTGGGCTCCTCCGAGGTAATAGGACAGTAGGCATTCATTTCTGGGGTCCATTTAACAAGCTCCACCCACCCCATACCCTTTACCTAAACCAATTTCAAGTTTACTAGCAAAGAGGCCATCTCCATGGTTTCCGGTAACACCATACCCTGTGTAAATCGATTTAGCGCCATAGAAGAGGTCGGTTCAGGTGTATAATTTCTCCTAGCCGATAGCAGATGACTTCCCAACTCAACGAGCTCACCTTCCTGCGACATATGACCGCCCTTTCCCAGGCACCCAATGAAGCATGCTTCACATTACACGAACGAATTCCCAACCTGCCCTTGATAGCAACAATCTTGCCTCCTATCAGAAGAGATTCCAGAATAAGCTTCCCACAAACAACTTATGAATGCAGAGACGACAACTCACAGTTCTCCCTCTTATCCACCTGAAAACTTGCATTAAAGCCACCCACCTCCAAAATGCATCTCCCGATGTTGATCCATCCTGGTTTAGCATCACCTTCTGAAATCGCTACAGACTGTCCTTTACCCATCTCATAAAAAACAGAAAGGAACACGTACCTGCCCCTCAAGTTCTCCCTTCAACGCAAGAGAACAATCTTATTGCCCTCCTTCCTCGATCGAATCAAATGATAGCTACTTGCCATATTCACAGCCTCCAAAAGGCATTCAAATAACCATCCAATACTCCTTTCCCTTGGAGAGATACAATCCTAGAAGCTAGGGCCTCGTTCCAGAATACAAAACATCTTCTCCTTTCTCACCCAATCAAGCTCAATGTCGAAAGACTTGGCCTTCACCTGAAAGATCTTTTTCTCCCTCATGGTTTCAAATTGTGGAAATCTGTGGCAATTTCGGTGTGGTCATGCATTGGCATATTGAACAAGAATATCTAAAATTTTCTCTTTCATTGGTTTCAACTCAAGAAATTTCGATGCAAAGATCCTTGTTAATTTTATAGATTGAATTGGAATTCAAAAATCTTAATCCCAATATTTGGATGCAAAAATATTCAAAAATCTTGATCAACCCCATTTTGTTTGCTCTCTGCTTAGTGG
>JAOXJP010253247.1:6279-21754 GCA_025762735.1 Platanus orientalis | reverse complement strand
ATTTGAGTCTAGAGTGTGTAATCATGCTCAACATAGATTGAAATTTTCATAACAGTTCACATCGAAATTTTCATAAATTTAATAATATTTTTAAACATTCTAGCCAAATTCCATTAATCCTCATGAAGAAAAATCCATCAAAATTAAAATTTGAACCTTGGATAGGTCTAGAGTTCAAACCTACATCTCAATATTTTTTTTTAATTCATGGACCGGCCCAAAACTTGGCCCGAGGCCTGATCAATTGATTAAGGTCAGGCCTTGACCTAAGTTTAATAAAAATTTATGGGCCTAAGCCCCGACCCGAGCCCATTCTATAATTATAGGGCTGGGCTTGGCCCTACCATGGCCTGGCCCATGCCCACCCCTAGTCATAAGTTAATGTTTCAAAATCACCTCATTCAAATTTATACTAATTCGTTAGTAAAATTAGAAATGAAGTCATCTTAGGTTTTTTATAAAATGAAATGATATTGAATGGATGAGCTCATTTTAAACCATCACCTTATGACTACAAATGTCTTTGGGAATTTGAGATGAAATGATTTTATGACAAGTGACTGACTGCCAAACACAGCATTTGTGACAGTGTTCGGTGGTTGGTCACCTATAATAAAATTTCAAGTGTTAGGAACTTTTTTCCCCCGTCGTGTTCGGCATCATAGGCCAGTCCTATTCAGCCATGTGATGCCAAACACCAAAACATAATGTTTTAAACTATTTTTTGGTAGCCCAATGTCTTGACCCATTGCAGTCTAATTTATGATGAAATGGCGGTGGACTACAGTAATGAATTTATCACACACGAGGTAAAAAATAATGTATTTAATCGATAGTGTGACTAATGTGTATAACAATTTGGATGAAGTTAATGTTATTGTTGTTATCTTATGTGTAGATATTTAGTAGTCGGGTGACATTGATTAACTGAGCGATGAATGTTGGAAAGATGAATGAGTTTATTATAGTTATTAAGAAGGTAGATTATGGTTATGCCTTAAGAAAACCAAGTCTGACCCTTGCATGCGAGTGAAGTGGATGGTATAAAGAAGATAAATGGTCAATAAATGTCAGCGGTGTTGTAAGGATCAAGGAAATGGGCACCAAGAAGTGTGAATGACCATTCCAATTGAAAGGAAATAAGTTACCCACTAATGATGATTGATTGTTACTAGTCATATGCGGGGTGCATAATCACCTTGTAGCGGATCATCTCAAAGGTCACTCTTATGTAGGTAGATTGTTGGAAGGAGATTCCTCATTATTGAAAGATATGTCTAAGAGTAATGTTTGACCTCATTTTTATCTATCATTTTATTTTATTTTATTCATTGAGCAAATGAGATTTTTTAGTGCATGGTTTTAATGTATAAAAATGTAATCATAATAACAAGTAAACAAGGAATGCCAACAAACAAAACTGTGGTTTATATAAATAAGGTCATCCCCGAACAAAATAATCTAATGTACGAGGGGCCTCATCCCTTATAAAGAATAAAATACAACTTGTCAACTAAAAAAATGATAAAAAAATTATGTCCATGTGGTCTCTGTAATTGGCATTTTCCTCCACCTGTATGTCGTCATTGCCATCGTGGGCTCGCCATGACAGGTCATGATATCTCTGACCCGCTTAATCGTAAATACCAAACCACTGTATCGGGTTGCCGCAGGATCAACCTCAACGACTGGTCTCAATAAAGGCGCGACCCGCTTAATACGTTGAAATAAACACATATAAATATAATATAAGTTGTAATGAAAAAAATAACTAAAATGAAAATTATGAATATTGAAATGATATATCTCATCTGTCGTGAATGACTGCTCAGAGCTCATATGCTGAAGCTGTGGTGCTCCATGTGATTTATGGTCTACCATGAGTATGAGCCATATTTATTAGACATGTGAATGTAAGGGGGGATTTGAGAGCGAATGGGAGGGAGAGTGTTTGAAGATGTAGCATCTAATGTGAGGGAGAGGAAATGTGAGGAAGAGAGAGAATGTTTATGAGGGAGAGGGAGATTAATGTTTGCTTTTGGAGGGAGATGAGAGAAATTTATAAGAAATGAAGTTGTGAGAGTGAACTTGAAGTTTTATAAGAGGTGTCTGACAGGTTTATCTAAAGGGGTATTATGGAAAGTGCATGAGGGATACTTAAAAATAGGTGAGGAGACTTAGAAAACTAGAAAAATGAGGGGAGATTAGAAATTTTATCGGTGCGATTAGCAGCTCCCATTTATCTTGAGAGTGTAAAGCCACACCCACTTTTTTTTTTGACTGTGATAGGTTCGTTTGGATTGTAGAGGGATTTCAAACAGTAGACAATCCCATCTCATACTTCAGCTTACACATGCCACAAACATGTTAAAAGTCCTTATTTAATTGGAGAAGGCTGGGACTAGAATTTGGCCTCTCTCTCTCTCTCTCTTGTTTTTTGTTCAACATCAGCGCCCACAAGTGAAATGCACCCTCAAAAAAATGAAAATCACTTGTTGGTGCTAATGTGCCCTACCCTTGACAGGGTGCAGAGAGGAGCGGATACAATCCACTCTCCCAAACACAATATGTGTCAGCTTATAATTATCTGTAAACACTACAACACTTTGTTATCACATAACATTTTCTTCCTTTTCATTTTTTGGGCATTATATATAGATTATATAACTACAAAATAGCAAAAGTCTTACTTACATGGGTAGCTCAACACTGTGACGTGACACTGAATGGAAATCACCAGCCAAAAGTGATTTTTTGGGTACTTTTTGGCAAAGCATTACTAAGGTTGAAAGATTTTGAATCATCTTCAGTCTGATGTACACTCCATTACCAATCAGTGTGTGAAATGTGGCCTAATAAAATGTGTTGGAGTCAATACACATGGGTCAAAAGAAGGTATTACGATAAATACACAATGGATAAATGCTAATGTATTTATTGGTGCACCCTTTGTCAGACATGTGTCTTATACCGAGCAGCCAGAGTGGTTCCTGTCCATTCAGACCGGAGACGATGTGAACCCCTAACGAAAGCCGCATACGTGGCCCGCTTCGATTTTGAATCATTTTTGGCTCAGATTTGACCAACTGAATCAGTTGCGGCAAAATCTCGGATAAAAGGGTAGCTAAGCGGTGTCGTGTTTTCCACCATTTTCCCGCCCTTATTCGTCCATGGGTAAAGTTATGGTCATTTTCTTACTGCTTTCGATCTTTCTGCTTCTCAGGTGAGCAAAGCTATGGTTTCCTCTATTTCTCTTTGTGTGAAATTTAAGATTTGTTGTTATTTTTGGTCGTTTTCTTTTATAATTGAAAGGTTGTGAACAATTGTATGTCTCTATGTTTGATGTTTTTCCTTACAAATTTTCTATCGATCTATGTGATTATTCATCTGATGAAAATTTAAATTTTGTCTGACCTAGGAAACTGTAGAGTTGATTACTAGTTGCTCTGCTATTCCTTGATGCTTCGAATGGTTCAGCTACTGAACATTTCACTAGCCCTTTGTGGTGTGACCGATATTTTCTGATATTTACTATTTCTTATTTGCGGTTTCCTTGGTTCGTGTCTTGAAGAAAAAAAGTTTAAAAAATACTTAATCACTTATTTTTTGAAAAGATTATTGTTTTTTTTAAGGAAAATTTTATCTGTTTCTCATGCAAGGCCAAGCATTCAGATATTTTATTTTATTTTTTTCTGTTTCCAATTGCAAGGAAGAGTTTCTGCCATTTTCTTCTTTCTCCGTAGGCTTTACTTTGTTGGATTCTAGCATGAATCCTAGATGTCACACATCACCTGCAAGAGTTGCTGAGTTCATTAGACTCATTCATACAAATAGGATGGATTTTAGGGTATTTAGGTTGGGGCTGGGCCATCGGGCCTCACATCCTCAAGCTACCCACATATCCCTTTAAAAGGGAGTCAAGTTAGATGTAGTTCTACTAAATTGATGCCGTTATTGCTTTTCTTTAGGATAGTCGAGGCCCTCCACTTTATGTGCAAGGGACCATGGGCCAAGCTAACCTCAGTATACAACTAAGCTCAGACCAAGTTTTGTCTCTCAACGAGATGTACTCCCCAAAGAGACCATGATACCTCCCATACAAACTCATTGTCTGGTTGGGTGCCCAAAACAAGTAACGAAACTTGTTCAAATTTTATAGAAATTTTGATTGAGGTTCCCTTAGAAAGGTAAACATCATATGTCAAAACCGAGTCAAGAAGACAAGGTTAACACTTCCAACTCAGTGTGTGTTCTCAAGGAATCACTGATCCATGGAGAATTCAAGCCCATAGATTCAAGTTGATCCCTCCTACAAGGACTTCTTAATGGACCCTAGGTCCAATAATAGGAGAGAGAGAGAGAGAGATGTCGCAGTGGGTGTACACGACCCCTCTAACCCTGCTTACTTCTCTCCTTTTCTTCTTCTCATTCTTTCTCTGGCTCCTCTTCTATTCCCTTTTATTCATTCTCGTTTCATTGGGTTTCAAACCCACCTTTTGACCTTTTATAATGGGTTTCACCTACTCATCAACTTGTCTGCCATTTGCTAGACATCAATCAAGCTTCTCATCCGCGATTGGGTATTTTTTAAGCCGAGTTGACGGGCTTCTTTATGGATCGGCTTGCTTTACAGGCTTTCAGACCCATCCATAACTTAGTTGCGGACCCAGTTCAATGGTGATACCAATCCCTGATGGGCCTTAGTTACGAAAATGTCACGAGTCCCGTCTTTGTCTAGCCTTGTCAATCGCAAACCAGGGCGTGACGTGCCTCAATCACAGATTGGAACCTAGTCACGACCTCATTCAGTCGCAGACCAGCCTAACCTGATCCTGTTTAGTTGCGAACCCAAGTTAGTCGCAAACCAGTCCCTCACCTGACCCTTCGATCGCGATGAATAGGGTCTAGTTGTGGGCCACTTGTCCCCAGTTCAGTCATTGACCCTAGTCAGTTACCAAACATGTCCTGTAATGGACCATCTAGTCGCAACTAACTCGGAATCCACGATAACCCATCTGGAATGTCGAAAATGAATCTTGCGACCCTAATACGACAATGCGCACGTGCAAAGTGCAAAGTGCATCTTAAGTGTCCTTACGTCTAAGTCCTTGGCCACACCCGTGCCGGAGCTTGTGTGGCGAGGTACACAACACCTCGCTGCACTGCTACTACATGGGAGAGGGTTCCCGAAAAAATCATAAGGTGAGGGTGAGTTTTAACTTATATACTGTGTTAGCTGATGTGGGACTAAATAATATAAAAGAAATT
This sequence comes from Platanus orientalis, assembly GCA_025762735.1. Classification (NCBI taxonomy): domain Eukaryota; kingdom Viridiplantae; phylum Streptophyta; class Magnoliopsida; order Proteales; family Platanaceae; genus Platanus; species Platanus orientalis. The sequence goes on along the minus strand of JAOXJP010253247.1, from coordinate 16,486 downwards.
TTAAAAACACTTTTCCTTGAAAACATTAAGTAGTGAGCCGTTAATGGTTTCCGTTTTCAATATACGTTCCTAGTTTTGATTGTGCATTTACTTGACTAAATTCTTTATCATTTAAAGGTTTTTAATTGATCTTTAATTTATCTGGTTGATGGAGATATGATCAGTAACAACTCCCTTTACTCAATCCTTTTTAATTTAATAAAAGAAGCTTTGGTCTTGGGTTGAAATCTTATTTTTTGTTCTTACTATTATCTCCTAAAATGTTGTTTGATCCTCATTGCAAATTTACATCTTAATGATAGATGCACATAATAAAAAGATTTAATATTTATTTTGAAATTTTGAACTAAATTCCTTTATATATTTGGTCTATTCTTTATGGAAATTTATATTTCAAAGTTTAGAAGTTAGTTGCTTCGGTTCTCATTGCCTGCAATCTTGTTAAATTGCAAGGGATTTTTAGGTCTCCGAGGTATGCCAGAATAGAGAAGGAGAAGACGTTGGCGATGATAAAACCAGATGGTTTGTCTGGTAACTACACAGATGAGATAAGGAGGGTTATCCTGCAGTTTGGTTTCGGCATCCTCAAGGAGATGGCAGTTCAACTTGACGAGGTCAATGTGACATTTTTTTATGCTGAGCATTCTAAAAGGAGCTTCTTTCCTAGCCTTGTCAAATACATGACAAGGTATCCAATATCCCCTGATTTATCGCAAATGTCATATATATATATTATTCTTTGCTTGAATTATTCTTAATTTTTTTTTGTGGTTGCCATTTATGTAAGTTTTAGTTATGTCTTGTTTTACACCTCTCTTCATATTTTGTTCTCTTTCTCTCTCTCTCTCTGATGCAAAACCAGCTAGCCGGTAATTTAATTTTATTAGTATTTAGTTGTAGTTGTTCTTTTTAAGAGTCATTTAGTTGTTATTAAGAGTATTATTTGTGAAGTTTCCACCACATGCAATACGAATTCTTTATTATTATTATTGGCCTCTTCTTCTTATCTAATCATTAAAGAAAGTTATTCTCTGAATGTGTGTCCATCCCTGTTCCTCTTGTTTCTTTGGTGTGTTATTGCAAACTGTGAGATGACTGACATTTTGGGGTTCCATGGTGTGTTTTGGTGATGTATGTTCCTCTTGTTATCTAATCATAAAAGAAAGTTATTTTTTGAATGTGCGTCCATGTCTGTTCCTCTTATAAGTTTCTTCTTCTAATCTAATCATAAAAGAAAGTTTTTCTTTGAATGTGTGTCCATATTTTTTCCTCTTGTTTCCGTGGTGTGTTCTAGCGAATTATGAGATGATTAGTGTTTAGGGGTTCCACGGTGTGTTTTGGCGATGCCTGTTTCTCTTGTTTTCTGGGGTGGCCTGTTAATATCTCATTAACAATGAGGGAATTCATTACATTGACCCTAAGATTTTTGAATTAGTGGATGAGTATGACTTGAACTCTAAAGTGGTACACTTCACGGAGAGGTGGGGTTCTTCATTTTCGAATTCTGATTCATGTTGGTGCTCCTTTTATCTCGTGGTTTTCTGAGTGTCTAATGCAGGTTGGGGGCCTCAGGGTGATCTCTTCTTTTCTAAAATCAAAATATGATGGTTGCCGGGTTACTCTGTTGGTTGGAAAGGAAAATATTCATGGACGATTTATTAGAATTTTTGAGATACAAAGAGGTGGGTTTGTGTGGAGCATCGTGGTTTTAGAGGTTGTTAAAGGGGTTGGTTAGTATGGGCTTGTCGATGTTCTATGTCGTTCCTTTAGTGCGACACCCCAATCTCCTTTTATGGAGGCTCCACCACTCTCTCAGTCCTCCTTTCTGGGCTTGCCTACCTCTTCAGATTGGGATTGGAAGGGAGGGCCTGTGGTGTTGATGCATGTGCCGAAGGTGGAGACCATTAAGTAGCCTACTGATCAAGTGATTCAAGTCTTTTGGAAGGAGGGGCTGAGAAAGGTGGGCGTGTGAGAATGTGTTGTTGTTTGTGAGGTGCAAGTGGCTGAGTTTTCTAGGGATGAGGTGGGCCAACGGATTCAGGTTTTTCTCAGGAAGAGAACATGCGTTTGGTGGTCGGATTTGGGTATGGGGAAGGCTGCTTTGTTTCTGGATTTTTGGGGGAGGCTTCATGGGTTGTTGACAAAGGTGCTAGGATTTTTAACCAGGGGGTGTTTCAATCTTATGATGGTTTCAAAGGATAAATGCGATTTAGTATAACTCATTCATTAAACTAAGGTGGTTGTGTCTTAGGGCTTTCCCTTCCACCTCTTGTCATTGGAGATTTTTTTTTTTCCGCTATTGGAGACTTTTGCGAGGGCTTCAAATTTGTTGATCAACATTCCCTGGCTTTAATTAAGTTGCGATGGGATCGGGTTGAAGTTATGTTTGGGGACATTCGGAAAATACCCCGTTGGTATTGGTTATTGATCACACGTCATTTTTTTCCGGTTTCCATCTCTTTTGAGGAGGAGGTTGGCGATTTGGATCTATTGGGGGTTGGTGTTTGCGCTAGTCTTGTTAACTTGAAGGGGCTTGACCTTGCTAGTCAGGAAAGCCAGGAGAGAAATTCAAATTTTGAAACACTTCGATGTCAGCATTTGACAGTGGCTGCTAACGCTGTCAAATATAGTTTGCTACCTCATGTTAGTAATGTAGGCTCTACAACTGTAGCCACTTATTCTCTTTTTTGTTTGGGTTTTGTTTGATAGGGGAGGGGCTCCTTGGCCCTTCCATTCGTGCTCTCAGTTCGTTGATGCGTCAGTGGATATACCCTTGCTGTGCAATGGTGGTTTTCCCTTGGGGGGAAGGGCAGGGGAAGGGATGGCTAGGTCTAGTTCTGTGACAAAAGTAGGGGATGTATTGGCTTCGTCGTAACTTTGCTCTTCCCAGTCATAACTTTGCTCTTAGCTTGTAAACTCTCAAGATTAGACATAAGGTACGGAGTAAGGTTAGCATGAATTTAATGAGGGTGGAGTTAAAGAGATGTGCGGATGGGATCAAAGAGGTGGTTGATGTTGAAGAGAAAGTTTAAAGAGGGATTCTTTAAGGAAGGAGTATCGGTTATTGGTTATAAAGGAAGAGATTTTTTTGGAAGCAAAGATTCCGTGTTGGGTGGCTAAAAGAGGGAGATAGAACATGAAATTCTTTTACAAGATGGATTTGGCTCGCAACAGTAATAGTGTCATTTGTGGTTTGGAGGTGGCTTGGAGATGGGTTAAGAATCTTAGCCAAACTAAGCACGAGATTATCAGCTTCTCTAAGAATTTGTACAAGGAGTATCCTTTTAGGCCTACTCTGGATGGCTTGGCAAGGCCGGATGGTTTTTGATCTCCATTTTTCCCCCTCTCTTTAAAAGGTGTTGGGAATGAGATATCATTAAAAGGGATCTATCTTATATTTTTTGAGGAGATTTTCTATTCCAAACTTTTTAATGAGAAGCTTAATCATTCATTCATTGCGCTTATCCCGAAGAAGAAGGCGGCAAGAGAGTTGAAAGAATTTCCTTCCCATTAATCTTTTAAGCAGTGTGTATAAGATCATCTTGAAGGTGTTGATTTCTAGACTTAAATTGGTGATAAATAACCTTATCTCTCAAACTTAGGGGGCTTTTTTGAAGACAAGATATAATATTTGTTCTTGGTGTTGTGAGTTGATTTATGCATTCCCCAAGGCAGCTCCATTGGGATGCAATATGAAAATTTTTGAGGTATCTTGAAAGTACTCTATGTAGTGGTCTAAATCATTGGTCAAATAACTCATTATACATTGTTGGCTCTATCGATGCTGATTGGACAACTTCTCAATTTAACAAAAGATCTTCAATTGGTTATTGTACCTTTGTGGGTGGAAATTTTGTAACTTGGAGAAGTAGGAGGAAAAATATTGAGTGTTGGCGTACACAAATGTATGAGTTAATGTGATTAAAGCATAATTGATACAACATGCATGTAGGAAGGGGATGTGTGTGTTAAGGAGATTAGACATAAAATAACATAAGTAGCACTATAATCTAGATTCCTACTAGCACTGAAAACACTCAAATTAGATAGTTTTTCAATTAAACTAGATGTGCAATAAAGGAATTAGAGGAAAGAAAATAAAGAGCATAATTAGAACCTAATTTACATGCCTTAAAATCCAACTAAATTAGGAAAAACTAGAATGCTTGCTTGTTGTCCAGAAATTATGGTTGTATAAAAGTGTTTTAAACAATAGAATTGATGTAAAAATATGGGTGTATGATAAATGAGTTAAGTCTAGATACTTTAGAGAGTGATTGGGTGATTTCCAAATGGTTGGACAATCCCTAGGTGCTGCCCAAATAGAAAATCTAATAAACAAACATTATGGAAATTTTAACAAACACTTGGTGTGCATGGAAAATAAAGTATAGCAATTAATGAAATTAGGTAAATCAAAACAAGGGGATTTGCATGGGATTAAAGAGGCCTAGGCTAAGGTATGATTAGGGTTACAATTTAGGGGTTGTGAGTGTTGAAAATACCCAGAAATTTAGTTCTAAAAGTCCAAAGTTATGCCACACCAACCACCAAATTGAGATAGTCACTTTCAGGAGATTTGTTTCAAACTAGACATGGGTAATATTTGTGCTCTATCTTGGGGTAATGAAAAAATACATGTTTACATTGTTTGTGCTGTGAGGGTATATTGGTCTTTTGGACCTTTATATATTTATATAATAGAGGTGATTGATTAGATCATTCGGCATTCTCTCTCTCTCTCTCTCTCTCTCTGACTTGGCATATTAATTTTATCAGTGGTCCAGTTTTTGTTATGGTTTTGGAGAAGGTGAATGCTATCGCTGATTGGCGTGCTTTGATTGGACCGACTGATGCACAGAAAGCTAAGGTTACACACCCAGACAGGTAATTATTAGTCATTCTTAGCTTCATTATATTTTTTATGATGTGTTGATATATTGAAATCTTATGCATTTTATTTTTTTGATGGATAAATATTACTCATTTTATTGTTTGATGATGATGAGGTTTCCAAAATAATTTGGTTTTATCTCCCTCAATTTTGCTATGATTTCATAAGCATAAAATAATATTGCCAATGTTTGGTCAAATCATTTTCTGCAGCTTTGGGAATTTGATCCTCCAAACCTCCATATAGGGAACAATGTTGACATGATATATGTGTTGTCATCATCAAACCCTTATCTACACAATTTTGAATCAGCTACACTAATCTTGTTCTTCCAATGGAATCGTGATTTACGGAAATGATTTGCAGAAATTATACACTGGGTGCTAGCTTTACACTTCCCTCTATCTGAGCTTGGGACCGGCAACTCAACATTGAAGGAGTTTCGAAATATATATCAACATTTTAACAAAAAATAAGGAAAAAAAATACAAAACACGAATCAGATGGGAAAGAAAAAATACACAAGCATATTCACCTGTTTTTAGTATCCATTTCAAAGGTTTGCATCGTATCTGAAAATTTCAAAATGAGATGAATTTGATGGTGACGTGCAGCACAATCCATGTCTTATATATATATATATATATATATATATATATAGATGAATAACAATTATGAACTTAATTAATAAGAAAGAAAAAGATATACATGCAACAATACAAGTAGCCAACACTCGAACCCTCAAAATACAACAGAAATTTGACATTTTCGCTTGACCATTTGGCATATCTAGCTTATGATTCCCCCCATAAATTCCCTTCTGGGACACTCCCCATTTTGCAAGACTATCAGCCAGTGAGTTTTGGGACCTAGGCACTTGCAGCAGATTAGCAACAAGGTCCCTCACCTCATACAGGATCCATTGACTTTCCCTTTTCCCCAGCAAATTACCGTCTTTGAATCCCCTTCAACAACACAATCTTCCAGCCCTCTCTCCTTAAGCATACAAAGACTCTCAAGAAGACCAATTAACTCTGCATGATTGGAATCAGTAACTCCTAGAGGCCCACATTTCACTTGGAGGATATTGCCTTGGGAATTCTGCATTACACAAAAAATCCTGCTGGCCCTGGATTCCTGCTTGATGCTCCATCAAATTTTACCGTTTTTCTTTCTATAGGAGGAATCCAATCAGTCATAAGAACAGGTTTCCTGCAGGTGGTCTGGTAGATACATACAACCCAATCCCTCATAAATGCATTTAAGTCACACTCCTTGAACACCTCCTTTATCATTAGCCATGCTCCCACTTCACATAAAATGGAATCAATAACCTCCCACACCTCCCTTTTCTTGTCCTAAAAACTCCTCTTGTTTTTTTTCTTCCAAATGCCCCACACTATCCCATGAATTAAGGCCTTTTAAGAATATTTTCCTTCTCACCTCCTTCACACCCCAACCCCACTGATTTATAAGGTCTAAATATGATTCTGGTATCACAAATTGGATTGAGAGAGCGGACATAAAGTATCTCCATACTTTCATGGCAAAGGCACAATGCATGAACAAATGGTTCCCTGATTCACTTGCATTCCCACAAAGACAACATACTGACAGAGATAATGCCATGAAAGGTCGTCTATGCTGTAAGACATCCAAGGTGTTTTGTTTGTCGAGCAAGGTCATTCAATTAAAAGCCTAAACCTAGGGCGGGGCCACCAATTTCCAGACTTTGTGAGCACGGTATGTAGAAGTAGAAGGTAATTCCCCACATAAGATATGGACAAAAGATTTTGTGGAGAAACTATCATCCGGAGAAGGACTCCTAATTTGAGTATCTTGGACTTCACTCAAGTATGTGCAGGTTGGTCTAGATCATGCAATCAATGAGCCCTTTGTATGATATTTCATAGCACATATTGTCCGATGGATTGATTCTAAGTAAATTGACTTCAAAATTGGCTTGTTTCATTCGGGCATTGATTGCTCTGTCCATATGTTGTGGTGGTTACTTAGGAATTAGGATCATCTGATTCCCTTGTTTTCTTGTCCAGGAGGTCCTACATGGGGTCACCCTTCTTAAAGTTTTAGATCCACTGATCCACTTGTGAAGCAGCCATGTCTGGCTATTCAAATATAAAAGCCACAAAAACCATCTAGATTTTAGCCGCAGGGGTATTTTTGATATTTTTTGATTCAAAATTTTATCTGGCAATAATTTTTACTTCTGGTAATCTTGGAATAAGTTAGGTTTCTTTTGGTCAGTTCAGGGGATTTTAATTATTTAGGATTTATTTTGGGCTGTCAAAACAGATAAATAACCTTTCAAATGACACCAAATCAAGCTAAACAGATATTGTTCTTGCAAATCTGATATGTTTTGGGAATATCGTGGCATGATATCAGTATTTGACGCAATTTTTATTTTTTATAGAGTTTTAATTTAATTAAGAGTCTTTTAGGATTTCCGAGATTGTCTATAAAATATGGAGGAGATGGAATGGTGTAATACAGATAGAGATTTTAAGAATGGAAGTTTATTATGGTTGCAGATTTCAACCGTATGAAATCCTTGGTGATCTTACTCAAGATTTCTCTCTTCTTTTGAATCTTATATCTTCTTCTTGTCTGAGTTTTCTTCTTTCCTCTTCTTAGTCTTCAATATTTTTTTTTCTTTCCTGCAGTCACAATTCCTTTTGCTTTTTATCCATTACAAATTTTGATTTCTTGATTTTTTAATATTTTCTTTTAAAAATCCCATAAACCATATTTTATTTCATTCAATCAGTGCCTCACAATTCATCCCACCACTATTCCTTATAGTTCAGTCCTAGATTCCTTAAATCTCTACTGTCCTACATCAACCTGCCTATGTTGCTTGTGGATGGCTGAAGAAGGCAAAATCACGAAAACTTCATGCTTGGCTATATTATCAAATACCACTGCTTCAGGTTTACGTGTCAATGATTTCTGTCAGGCATGCTTTGGATTCTTATATGCTTGTTGATGTTCTCATGATAATTTTGCTGTTTATTTCCAGCATCAGAGCCATGTGCGGGTTGGATTCAGAAAGAAATTGTGTTCATGGTTCAGATTCTCCTCAATCCGCAACAAGGGAAATTTCATTTTTCTTTGGAGAGATGTTTTCAGTAGGTCAGTTTCTAAACTGTTTCAGTCCATAGACCACATCATATGTTTAATGTTCTCTTACATATCCACTGAAGACATAACAACATGAGGTGGCACACCAATTGGGTCCAGTTTCTTTGTAATATGCACCGATATAATGGCATAGACATCTAAGTTGAACTTTTTTTTTAATCTTTAGGCATGAACCTTTTGTCTATGGCCTTCTTAGTACCCTTTTGCAGCTCTATTTTATTTCATTTTGCATGCTTATTCTATTTTCTGTCCTAGTGTTCTAACATACTGGATTTGTTCAATACATTTTATGCCAATTACTACAAATCGATCAATCCTGCCTCATCATGGTTTTAAATGTTGCTGTTTCTCCACTAAATTTCATCAGATTTGGATTTTGGATTTAAGGTATTGATGCAGGATGGCCTAGGGACCTCACATTCCTGGGGGTTATGGGCCAAAAAAGGATCTAAAAACAATCAAAACAGATTGAAAATAACACTTAACATGTGGCTTTATGAGATTAAAAAGGAGGCACAACCCAGAATTCTGGTTTTTGGGAGACCACCGAAAATGGGGTTAGACTTATCAGATCAAGATGAAACTCTGTAGGATGATAGAAGACTGAGAAGATGATAACTTCACAAAATTTCAGAACATTCAGAACAGTTTAGACCAATCAAACATGCAAACTCAGGCTATTACTGGGAAAACAACAAATAACCTAGAAAAAGTGGAAGATTATGACCACACGATTTGAGTATGATGCAGACCAATACTTCGGAAAAATATAACAATATCAGAAAATATAGAATCAACAAATAAACTAAGAATAACCTGCTTTAACTTGAGTAGGATAAGGTACTTATCTGAAGATCAGAATTTGGATGTATGTGAAGAACACGTTTACAAGAAGAATAAATGAGAGGAAGAATCACTACAGTAATTCCAAACCAGTGTAGAGTTTGGGGCCTCCAAGGTCCCTCCGCAGTCCAACCATGGGCAGTGATGAATGAAGTCCAACTTCAATTCAAAACTCAGCAAAGCACAAAGCTTTAAAATTCAATTACCATTCTTCCTTCTATTCATTAGGCTATGAGCCCCTTTATTAAAAAAAAAGGAAGCAGATTCCCATGATTAAAAGTAATCTCTAGCTTCTAAAGCCTCTTAACTCTAATAAAACACTAGAGACAACTTAACCTAGCTAAGGATAAATCGGTAATATCCCTTTTTATTTGCTAAGACCTAAAATAAAAGAACTTGCTAAAGAACAACACTATTCTCGTCATATACTGATACCCCTTCAGTAATTTGGTCATTACTCTGCCAAATCACTTTAGATTTATGAATCTTGGTCTCTCGTTTGAAAGGTAACTGAATAACTTTTCTAATGATACCAAAACCTAACCAAATTGGCTAGTTTTGACCTTTGAAAAATATGGCTAAAAGTGATTTATGGGATTAGAACTCAAAAGAATTAAAACCTAATAAACCTAAACAACAAAACTCTAAGTGGACCCCACTTGATCATCCATGATCATCTAATTTCTTGTTGCTCGTGGATGCTCCTGCATCATGTGTTGATACTTGATACTAGATGTAGAAATGTTGGCCTGGATAATCTGCCAATTTTTTTTATAGTGTTTTTTTTTTGGAAGAATCCAATTTTTAGGAATTTTATAGTGTGTTATCTTTAAGAGATATTTTGACAACCATTTATTCTTAATGTGATTTATACTAAGAAAATCAATATTTTTTTCTTTCATATCTAAAATGCCTAAATTTGAGATTGAGGTTTTCTATTGGGAGGAAACCTGTCCCCAGACTCTGAAGGTTTAGGCTTCAAGTGTGGTACTTGAAATTATTACAATTTGTTGTCTGCATCTTCTTCCGAGTTCCGAGATACTGATGTATCAGAAATGTAGTATTTTAGTGTAATGGGGACCATCATCCTCATTAGCATTGCTCTCATCACTCTTTTTTCTTATTGTGAGTATACATTTTAAAGATCCATGACTTCTATTTGCTTTGAAGATTCCTAAAATCCTACTAAGGGTGGAAAGTAATCTTATATACTTCTTCTTTTTCAAACTTTTTTTTTTTTCTAGTTTTTTTCTAAATCTTGTTTGTCTTATAGAAGGGTGAGGGGGGGGGGGGGGTGAAAAAAAAGGA
>JAOXJP010253238.1:0-21755 GCA_025762735.1 Platanus orientalis | reverse complement strand
CTTCCTAACAATCCTAAACTTGCTAGCCATGTTTTCCTAAAACTTAAAACTTTCTAAAAAATCATCTTTCTAAAAATTAAAACAACTAAAAGACTTTAGAAAAAAAAAACATTTCCTATTTTTACTGACACCTCCTTAGTAATTTGGTCATTACTTTCCCAAATCAAATAAGATTTGCGCAATCTTGGTCTCGTTAGAAAGGTAACTGTATAACCTATGTAATGACACCAAAATCAAGTTAAAAGAGAGTTTTTTCCCTTTGAAAAAGTGGGCTAAACATCAAAATAGGATTACTCTAAAAAACAACCAAAATCTAGGCACTATTGACCTTATTACATGGACACATAAAATAAATGTTACCCCCCCTATAAAACCCTTACTAAACCCACAGAACATTGCATCTTCCATAATTGCTCCATGCATGGACCCCATCAAGGCCAAGTATGGGCCCCATCTTGCTCTAATGTCCGCATTAGGCAAAGTATTCATCGAAATCAAAATTTTGAACCTTGCAAAGCATTATAATAGATGCAGCACAAAGAAAGTGACAACCTAAATGAAATAACACATTAACTAAGGAAGATTTCATTTACTCGTATATGAGATATGATTGACATACAACACCAATGCTGAATATGAGTGACAGGAAAGCAGATAAATAGCTTAAACACGTGCCATCAAAATTACTAATACACAGTAAGATGGACTTTAATGCTATATCCAAGGAAATGATACTTCCAAAAGATGGAATCAAACCCGATATGTTTGCTGGTGCCTCTTCAAATTAGCAGCAGTTCCAAATACATGGAGATGTTTCATTGGGGTTGTAGCCGAAGATCACATTACTAATCATCAGTAATTTACAACTATGTATCTGCGCCAGCAACTATTTCTTCCTGGCAAACTACTTTCTCATCCAGTGTAGGTTGACTCGTGACAGACCCATGAATCTGTTTCATTCAGTTCCGTAGCATGATACTCAGCTGGATGAAATGGCCACGAGTAAAATATATATGTTAACTTAGAAGTTAGGACCAAATGTATGAAGTCGTACCATAGTGTGGGACTCATGAGACATCACATTGTTAGCAGACCTTGCAGATTCGTCTGTGGGCCTGTGGAAAAGTAAATGTGCTATAGACCGATCTATGGGATTTGTATCAGTTTCCACATCCATAAATCGCATGTATCTGCACAAATGCCAACTTAAATCAACAATCTAAGAGAATAAGCTCTGGGAAAAAAAACTAAAGTCAACAAAGCCTTATCCTAATTACCAAGTACTTGGGATCGGCAGATAAGTTGTAAAAATAACAAGAATTTAATCTTAGTTCAGACAGTTGATGAATATCTTAGTTCAGACAGTCACTCTCATGTTAGGGAACACAAGTCAACAGAATGAAAGTAAAATTGGCACATGCAGAAAAACCTGATGAAACGAATATTGTACTTATTAACACAACCAATCAAAGCCTAATTTCATTCCATATTCTCTTTCAGGCAATGTGTTTACTATTTCATCCTCTAAGTGAGCATACTTGTTTCCCATGTATCTATTTCCTTACTAAGTCTTAGAATGGTAGAAAATTTGAGAATCTGCACAATATGCAACTTAGCAGCATTCCATAAGTGATGATCCTCAACAGCATCTAACTGGGGGTGTTATTTATTGGGTAAAGCCACATGCGAAGAAATTTTTCAATGGACTTGAAGAAAGATTGGTTCATGGAAGAATCAAGAGGTCATTTGGAAGATGAGACGAAATCAAGGAAGCCCAGGGAAGTTGCGATGCTAGCGAATGAGGTTGGATGCTCAGGTTGCTGTTGATGCAGGTAGGGTCAAGTTAGTAAGTCTTGAGTGACGATGCAGAAGAGGAGACCCCTGGTCACTCAATTTCCTTCAGATGATTCTTCGATGGATCTTAAGAGGCTTTGCAGTTTTGGTGGGAAAGAAATTTCTTGGCAAGGAGCTTACGAAGAGGTGGTGCTTCTGTGCATGAATCAATACCAGTTCAAGTAGACAGAAATTGATGGAGCTATCACAGTTTTCTCAGTTCTGTTTTTCTCCAACACAATATCCAATTGTGTGAGACCAAGAAGGGTTGGAAGGGATTATCTTGCCTGAGGTTGTGACACTTTGAGGAGGGATCTTGTAGGGTGGGGGTTTCTCCTGTGGTGATAGAGGAGGTTTGTCTTGTTAATCCTTTTTCTTTTTTGGTTCTTGGAGAATGCTAATCCCCAAATCATGTTAATTTTCATGTGATTCCTTCCTAATACTTTCAATTAAATATATTCACATTTACAGTTAAAAAAGAACTTGGAACTAACAGGGCCTTCTTTTTTGCTTAAATAAGAATACTCTCTCTGATATGCACAATTCATGAAAAGAGGTCTTTGGCATACCGTCAGTGAAATTAAGATAAGAATACGAAGTATAAATTCAAATGCATTATCTAATGCCAAATGAAGAGTTATAGCACAGTAGGTGTTGGCACAGTGGAAAGAGCCTTGATTTTATTTTTCGATGAATAACTCTGAATTTTATTGAAAATAAAGAAAAAATATGAAACTAGACCAAGTACAATGACACAAGTGCTTAGCTAGCTAAGCAAACATGGTGATGGTATTTCACTTCCAATATAAGTACAAGGCTGTGTAATGCCCCATTTAGCTAAGGCATCAGCTAAGCAGTTTTGCTTCCTTGGGACATGCAAGAATGAGGCATTCAGTTCCAGTGACAGATCCCAAATCTCCATTATGATATGAGGTAGTTCTTATGGTTCCCGGCTTCGTCTTTGCCCTCAGCTAACCACAGCCAATGAATCTCCTTCCATGAAGACCCTGACCAACTGCCTTGCCTTAGCTTCCCTTAAGCCCATTAAACACACCATTGCTTCCGCCTTAATAAAGTTACATTCTGCAAGTGAACCAGCAATCACACAAACCATTTGACCCTTGCAATCATGAATAACACACCCATAGCCAGCTGGCCCAGGATTCTCAATTGAAGATCCATCAAAATTAACATTAAAAGTGCTGGTTGGAGGTGGTTGCCATCCCTTTCTTCTACCTTTGAATCCCTACAAGCAATCAGCAGGCATAGATATCCAGACTACAATCTTATTGACCTCACGAAAGGGGTAAAGAAGCATAATGTCTGTCTTTTTTTTTGATAGGTAACAGTGGAAATTTATTAAAACAAAGAGAGAATTGTAATAATACAATAACATGACGACAGTCATTACAACCCACTAGGGATGGCACTACCGGTAAACAAAGAAAACAAACTGACTCCCCAATTGGCAAGCTTATCCCGCCAAAACATTTTGGTCTCAAGGGACATGAACAAGAGACACTCCCAATAGGCTTGTCAATTCCCTAATCTCATGAATAAAATGGGCCAATTGCCACAATCCAATTCCTTTCCCCATACCCTAACCAATGACCACATTGGAGTCGCCCAAAACACAACACGCCATAACCCCCATAGGCTTGAGCTCATGCAAGCCAAAAAGAAGACCTAAAGCCTCTGCCTTTAGAGAATTACAAACTCCCAAAGGGCCACATATGGCCTGAATTATAGTTCCATTACAGTCTCTAATCACACACCCAAATCCTCCCAGACCCAGATTCCCTATAGAAAACCCATCAAAGTTAAGTTTTAGAGCAATAACTGAGGGACGCTTACATTCCATAAACACCTTGTTGACCTGAATGGTATTAAGAGAGATGCTGGTTACCCAGTCATTTGTGAGCATTGACCAAGATAACTCTTTAAATTCTTTTGTGACCATTAACCAACTTCCCATTTCCCTTATGATGGAGTTCATCACCTCGCTACATCTTCTATTTTTGCTTTCAAACACTGTTATTTCTTTCCTTGAAAAATTCCCCCAAAACACCCCATGCATTAGAACATCCCAAAGTAACCTCCCTCTATCACCACGACAACCACACCTCCATTGGGAAATAAAAGACATCAACTCCTCAAACATAACCCACATGTAAATGCATACAAACCAAAAATAGTTCCAAATTGCTTTAGCAAAGCTACAATGAAGAAACAAGTGCCACACAAATTCACCTTCCTGTTTGCAAAGCACACAACAATGAGGAGAAATTGATAAGATTGGTCTTCTCCTTTGAAGTATGTCCATCGTGTTTATGCAATTGATTATTGAATATTTTGAAGAAGAAATTTCCAAAGCCATTTGTTGTGAGATTACCTCCTACCTTAAGGTGTGATTTCCTTGAAACCCTAGGTGTGATTGCCTAGGTTCTTTTTCTTTTTCTTCTACCTTTGAATTCTATATTTTCTGTATTATTTCTCCGTTACAACAGCTAATACTCTTCATCCCATAACCCATATAACTGATTAATCCATCCATACAACCTCCTTTAATTGTTGGATCAAACTCTCCATCAAACTCTAATTCTTCTCTCTTTAACCCTAATAAGCCTATAGGCCCTATACACTTTTCTGCATCTCCAAAGCTGAACCTAAAACCATACTCTTTCCCCATAATCTGCACCTATTTCCATTAGTTTGGGGAACATAAACCCCTCTTTATTTTGACTATTAAACCATATTTGACTTCTATTTGATTAGAGACTTGAAGCCCTAATTTTCTAGTGTTGAGTCCAATCGATCCTACATCAAATCTAATATCAGAGTCAAATCAGTACTATGGCTACTAGGAGTGAAATAAATTTAGAGAAAAATAGACTAACCGACAGCAAGAATTCCTCTCCATGATTATGAAGAGAGTTGATGTGTTGGAAGCCATGTTTCAAGAGCTATAAGGGACTGCTCCCAGTTCAATTAAAACCCAGCAAGTGTCACACGTGTTGTTTCATTGAGTGCACCAAGGAATGGAGAATAAGTAGAGAAGAATGTGCCACCAAGGGAGAGAGTTCCTTCACCACCTTCTACGGTCAGCCTTGGAGCAATTTGACCTTATGTGAGGCAACAACCACGTTTTTTAGATATGGCGACAAATGCAATAGAGCAAGTGCAATTTGAGAGGTATGATCCTTACGATTCAGCTGGTGATATCACAAAAAAGTAAGGGTAGAAGTACCTAATTTGACTGAAAAAATTAACTCACAAACTTATATAGATTGCTTGTTAGTTAGAAAGATTGGTATGAGATGACTGATGAAAAGGTAGGTCATGTTTGTTATTATGAAGCTTGTTAGACAAGCTCAAGTGTGGTAGACTGGTCTAGAGAATGACCTTAGAGATGCTGGACAACCATCTATTGCTCATTGGCAAGAGATGAAGCTACAGCTAAAACAGAGCCACCCATGGTTTCTGAGCATTGGAATTCTGATAATGGGGCAGCTTCTTGGTAGTTGATTTTCAGGCAGCTAGCCTTCGATTGGGAGGAGGGGGATATCGCAGCCTTACTCTGAAAGCTAGAATCCTTTCAGCTCTCTTCCAACCAGGAGGACAAGTGTAAAATCATATCTGGATCTCCTTGACATATTGGATCCCATCCACTTCCCTTATAGAGACATTTGGTATGGCCCAGTCCCCAACAAGGTCCATTTCTTTATGTGGAATGCTATGCTAGGAAAGATTTCTACTATCAACATGTTTACGAAGAAGGGTTTCATTCTCACAAATGTGTGCAGCTTATGCAAGGGATGGAAAATATGTCTCTCATGTTCTTTTACATTTTTCCTTTGTTTGGGAGGTTTGGTTTGGAATATTAAGGGATTTTGGGATGTGTTGGGTCCCCCCACCCAATTTAGCCACACCCTTCTTTCATTTTGAAGGACAAAGTTTTTTCTGCTAGAGGGAATAGAATATGGAGGTTAGTGCCAACAACAATTTGTTGGTCAATTTGGTTAGAAAGGAACAAGAGGGTCTTTGTTGGTCATGCGGAACCTTTGGAGTAATTCCTACAAGGATTTCAAGCCAAAGCATAAGACTTGAAGAAGAAGGAAAAACACCACTTGTAGGAGCAAAAACAACAATTTTTTTATATTAATTTCCATCATACCAATACAAAAAATGTGTAGTCCTATATATATAGATTCACGAACTCAAGAAAATAGCAAGAAACCAAATTAGAAACTCCTAAATTGCTAGTTTACTTGATACCTAAGACCTTTTTTAAACTCAAAACTATTAAAACCTTGACTTTCTAAATACACACAGTGTCAAAATCAAGCACTTCTAAAGGATTTCAACCAACACTTTAAGAGGGCCCCACTTTGGTTTGTTGACTCTCTAAAATTACTATAATACCATTGGTAATAATGCCTTATTACAAAAATACTTAAAAACAAAAATTAAAATGATCCCCATGTCCTAGACTCTAATATCTCATGAAATATTTAATTAAAAAGGTAAACTAACTCAATAAAGACTCTATCATGTGTCCCAAAGATGTTCCTCTATATGTCCCTATATGTCTTCTCGTGTGGACCCCACCAAGCCACGTGTGGGTCACACTTGCCTCCAATGTATGCATCAAACCCCCCTTGTTCTACAAAACTTGTCGAGTTTTGTAGAAAGAAAGGATTAACAACCTTGAGAAATCGAACCACATAACCATAGGCTAAATCTTCCCACAATCAAGTTATGATGTAATCTTGTTAGCCGGTAAACATCCGCCTTGGGAAAGACTCCATAATATACCTCATCTGTCCTTTGATAATTAGCTGATAGCAGAAAAACCTCATCAAGACTCATCTGGTTGAACATTAATTGGATCCACAATGTCGGGGATCATCACAAACTCTAGGGTTATTGCATCTGTCAGAATGGATTGAAGCTCGTCTTGTACTAGAGCTGGAACCTCGTCAGATGGTTGTTCACTAACAGGTGTAGCAATGAAGCACTTATCTAAGATCATAGTTGGATCCTTAAGTAGTCACATTGGCATACTCTACATTAGTGTTTTCATCTCTAGCTTTTTCTCTAGCCGAGCTTTTACTAAGTTGAGCTTAGTAAATCTTGGCTCAGGATCATTTAACAAATGAGCTCAAATCTAGGCTCGGCTCAGTGAGCTTAAAATGAGGCTTAGGCTCGACTCATGATGAGTCCAGCTCTGAGCTAAGCCGAGTTAGCTCGGCTCATCGCCACCCTATTCTGTAGTAAATCTGATGGCCTCTTGAATAGTAAGATAGGAACAACTACTGGCAGCCAGCAATAAAATCCAATATCACACAATAGAATATGCCTATCCACAAACTTTACCAATGCTAGGTTGAATGAAGTTATAAAGGCTCTTAGCTAGGGTTTATAGGGCCAAAAATTGAGAAAAGACCTCTTAGGTGGATTCAACACTAAGGAAACAACAAGTGTATGTATGGGGGTTGGGGATTGTATGAGTGTATAAGCCTTAAAACAATGGGTGTCAAGGAGGCTTCGAGTGGTTACAGAGGGACTGTTTAGGACTAGAGGGGAACAGATGGGTTTTAAAATGGTGTCTGTAAATGGTGCAAACAACAAGGAAGCACAGTGATGTGATGAGGATTAAAATGCCTTGACAAATATATTGTTGGCTACTATGGAAAGGCCGAGGACAACAAAGTATATGGGTGGTGCGAGGCTGAGAACTCTCAATACTATGGACTAAAACAAAGACTAATGGAAAGTAAAGCCTGATCAGATAGGTTGTATGCTCAGGTAATTATTGATAGGTATCAACTACAGTGGGGCAGCAAGTTGTATGCTCATGTCTAAATAGTCTGAATGGTGCAACATAGAATGGAAAAGCCATCAAACCATGGGTGCCGCAAGGTAAACCATGGGTGTCACAAGGTAAGAACTTAGCTAGTAGGAATTTTCTTAACTAAAACATGGGATCAATGGAGATTTTAGAGAAATAAAAGATGGAGAAGGGAGAAAATGGAAAAGAACTAGAGAGAAAGAGAATACAAGATGAATAAATAGGTACTTCTTGGAAGAAATTCCCAACTTCCTCCCAAGCAATCCTACGTAGGTTCTAAGATAGAGGAGATCTTAGAGAGCAAACCATCCCAAACGTGTGAGCATAAGTTTGAGCAGAAAATTCTTCATAATCATTCATTAATTTCATAAAAATAAGAGTAGACTCTTATATAAAAAAGTCCTTAAGGTTAGAACCCTTATTACAATCACAACCATTAAATAAAATATAATCTAAAGGCCCATAAACACTAGCTGGTCATTCAACCTAGTAAAGCTCCCAAAAACACTTTAAAAGAGATTCTCCCTTATCCCAAAAAACAAAAATAAGAATGCCTAATATGTCCCAAAAGCCCAATAACATATAAGACCCATGTTGGACTCAAATTGAGCCAAACAAAGGACACGAACTCAAACTCAAATAACATGTAATGTAATAAAATAAACACAAACCCATAATATCCCTCATGGGCCCACAAAACCATGTGGGGCCCACACACCTACTCAAACCAAATGGGCAACATAGTGGGCCTCCTCCAACAATAGTGAAACCTATAAGGTTGTATAGGACTGATGTACTCATCATTGAATTTAAGGGAAACAAAGAGGTTAGCAATAGGTTATAAAAGGTAGCAAGCAAGGGATGGGTCAGGGTTAGGTTAAAATAGAAGAATAACATAATTTTTAACGAAGTATTCAAGGATTAGAATAGTAGGGAACAACAAAGTTTTTTAAGGGGTTATATAAAACTTCACAAAAAGGTAAATTAAAGGCTGATTAATAGAGGATCAGATTATAATAGGCTGTAAGATGGACTAACAAACTTGAAACAGAGTGCACCAGTGAGTACCCATAAAGTCTAATTAGGCTCTTTCAGGAGCAGCAGATATCCCAAAAGACAGTGTACCAATCCAACAAAGGCAGAGGATTCAGGTCAGTCTTGATCAGAGGGTTAGACCAGTTATATCTAGAACAACATCTACTTGTGTGTGTGACTACAATCAACAGCATACAAAACAGATCATGACTAGGGGTAGTCACTTATCAGTAGTAAACAACACAACACACAGTATATAGTCTTCATTCAGGAATGTAGTCTTTGTGGGAAACCTTAAGTTGGTGTGGTCAATTACCAAAGTGCAACAACTCACAATGACAAACCCAAATACTCAACATTTTTTAGTGTTTATCCAATAGTAGCAAGACTTATAAATCTTTTGATATCACCCTTTTCTAGAATAATAATCCAGCAATGAAGGATCTTCTAATTATAATCCACCAGCCAATGTGATGAACCCAAACTAATGCCCAAGGACCCAAGTGGAATGGAGCCAATTAGAAACTTGGCTCTGATACCAAGAATTGAGGTAGCACACAAGCTCTGATACCAAAATTGCTGCAGCACAATAGAAGGAAGACCCAAATTTGATGTAGGATATTGCCAAGTATCTCAAAGAATCATCAAATTAATAATGGAAGCAAAAACACATTTTGATCCACCAAGAATTAATCTATAAATCACACAAGTAGACAAGAATTTTAAAATTTGAAGAATAGAATGAAGGAAAGGAACCTAGAAGAGTTTAGGATAAAAAAAATGAGAAGAAAATAAAAAGTAAGAACCCAAAAAGGTAATTTTGAAATTTTTGGACAAGATCCTAAAATTACCAAAGTACCCCTGGTCATGTGTCAGAATTTTATGAAACTTTCCAGATAGTTTCTGACATACACAAGGGTCTTAGGTTTAAAATTTCATGCAATTCTGAGTTGATTTGATTTGTCAAATTATATAAAACTTAGTCTAGCATGTACTTTAATGAAGAGCTCTAAAACAAAAAAAAAAGGGAATCTTTAATTCTAGAATGAAAAGGAAGAAGAGAAATCAAGGGGAAGAAGAATAAAGAAGAGAGAAGAGGGAAGAAGAAAAATAAGAAAAAAGGCTAAAGATAAATACCTTTGGAATAATCCCTACCCCATGATCCAAGTAATCCCTACAAGAATTTCAAACCAAGGTATAAAACATGAACAAGAAAGGAGAAGCATAACTTATAGGAGCAAAAGCAACAAAAAAACTTTTATTAATTTCCATCATACCAATACAAAAACGTGCAACCCTATATATAGACTCACAAACTCAAGAAAAGAGCAAGAAACTAAATTAGAAACTCATAAATTACTAGCTTCCTTGATACCTAAGATTTTTATAAACTCAAATATACTAAAACCTTGACTTTGTAAATACAAAAAGTGTCAAAATCAAGCCCTTCTAAAGGATTTCGACCAGCACTCTACGAGGGCCCCACTTTGACTTGTTGACTCTCTAAAATTACTAAAATACCATTGGCAATAATGCCTTACTACAAAAATACTTAAAAACAAAAATTAAAATGATCTGCATGTCCTAGACTCAAATATCACATGAAATATTTAATTAAAACAGTTAACTTAATAAAAGACTCCATCATGTGTCCCCATAAGTCTTCTCGTGAGAACCCACCAAGGCACATGTGGGTCCCACCTTGCCTCCAATGTCCGCATCAGTCAAACTCTTTTTCCAACCTAACTCCTTTCCCTTTAACCTTAATTAGATTATACACTTTTCTGCTTAACTCTAAACCTGAACCTAAAGCCATATTTTCCCCTTCAATCTAAACCTATTTCCATTTGTTTTAGGTACCAAACTACCTGTTTATTTTGCCCATTTAATCCTAATTGACTGTTATTTGATTAGAGATCCTAACTTTCTAGTACTGAATCTAGTTGATCCTATACCAGATTTGCAACTTCACTTTCATGGAAAACAACCAGATTAGTTTCTTAACCATGTTATCAACTAATTTATGATCTTAGCACAAATGATAAAATGAGGATCACAATCCAGGTCAAAGCAACTAAAAAATATCTTTAATTGAGAAATTAAATATTCTAAAGATGGAAAACATAAAACATTAAAGGGTTATTACGTGTGATGAAAAGAACAGCACAAGCTCTGTTAAGGTACAGTAAAGCATATAATAAAACAATATGTCTAGAAAGCTTGCTGTAACTGGCCATACTTATTTGAGTCAGTCTTCAATACTCCGGTTTTATCATTACTATCTCTGCCGCAACCATTTGAATTTCCGAAATTGTGTCTTTGTTCAGCACTCCTGGCCAAGCGGTACAAACTATCTCTTATGCACAGCTTTGTCTTAATATCCAGCTGAATTAAATATCAGCACGGTCAGTACCCAATAAATTGAATTCAATAAGTGGCACTTCAGAGCAGGGGAATATCTAATGTAGGCTTACCCAAAAATTAGAAGAAAAAAAATCACGAAATGTCTGCAGTTAGTACATATAATCTCTTATACATATGTACTGGCCTTACCTGACTTCTACCTTTTCACCTACCATCTTTTCTCCTATCAACATGATTGACCCCATCCATAAGTGCATGTACAAACACTTGAGGCAAGGCAAAATGCAAATTGGTCCATGCATCCAACCTACTCATTATGGAATGTGTAAATCATACAATATAAAATCAGCAGCAGCCCTACAGAAAGTGTGCATGCAAAGAGAAGTTCTTATCTTCCCTGCACACTCAAAGAATAGAAATGCTGCCAAATTTATTGCATGTATGTCGCCCCTTCTACATGCATACATAGACCATTACATGGTCATATTTAAGGAAAGCAGACTGTAGAGAGGTGCACAAAAATTATGGGTAAAAAGTATTTGAGGACATGCTAACATCCATGGACTAGCACACACGCACAAAAATATGTACACACGCACACACAGGTAAGTTTCAAAATGAAGTGCTCTAAAGATGAAACTACAATAAGAAAAAAAAAAAAAAAAACTAGGCAAAAATTTACCTGTTCCATGACGTATTGAAGCTGCCGAAAACTAGATTCATCAAGTGATCTTTCATCTAATAAGGTAGAGCTTATGCAAGAGTGTTTCTGAACAGTTGAAGAATCTACTTCAACTGCTGGAAGTTCAATGCTCACTCCTTCAACTTCACAATGTGTTCCAATTTTATCTTGAATTTGATGCTGGTACTTCTGGCATGAAACTTGATTGGTTAATGCAGCCCAAACCCCCAAATCCTCAAATCGAGGATCATCAGTTAATGTGGCATGTACCTGCTGATGACAATGAGGTTTTCCTACCCTTTCCTCCGATGTCATAGCTGGGACTTTTGTCAAAGAATCAGGAGACATTTCCATGGGCTGAGCATGATTTGATCCATAAGAAGAAGCCTTTGAGGAAACAGAAGGATGGCTTTTGTGTTCTGACTTGATAATAGATTTTGTTGGAGTGACTGAAACTTGATGTGAAGAAAGATTATATTCTGGATGCACACAAGGAATACAAGTGTGCAAGTAACTTGAGAAATCGGGTCTTAATGTCTGCTTTTCTTGTGGAACATCTGAAGAAGGAAAAACTTGTGGGGTGGAGGGAACAGAGGAGGGAAGCTTTACATTTGCATATTGTTGTAAAGTACCAGAACCATAAAAAGGACCCCCACCTATATTTTCTGAAGTTCGGTCTTTTCTTTTCCCTTCTGATTGGTTTTGTTGATACAACTGCTTACTTTGAAAGTTGATCTGTCACAGAATAATGGTACAACAAATTATGAAGAATTGAAGGTTATATGTCTACTAAAAAAAGGGTCATAAGATATATACTGTCAACAAGTATCTTATTGATAATTTTCAAATATCACATATACATCAAGTTGGTTAAAGTAAAATTGATAAAGAATAACAGTGATGCCTCGGATTCTAAAATTTGTGGAGATAGACTTATAGGTCATCCCTGATATAAAAGAGGTGACTAAATGACTACCTCAATGAATAAAATTCCAGAATAAATACAGAAGCAGAGAGATTGAGTGAGTAGTATGGCTTCCATTTCAAAAAAATGGTGTCTAATTGAATCCAAAACTTCTGATTCTTTACTTCCTTCCATTATGAGTTTATTACATCAATGCTTATAGAGATGATCTATAAACAGAAGAGGAAATAGAACTCCTGAAAAGTAACATATCAGTTTCATAACATACCATGACACTGGTTCCGTTCTTAGTCTGGGTGATGGGCGAGATTTTGATCTCACACCTTCCATTGATCTCATTATTCTGCACCCAAAAAAATGTAAATATTACCTGGTTTTAAAGCACAATTCAAGATAAAAAGGAAGAAAAGCAACAAAAGAAACATTAAATTGCAAAATGACATTGACTTGTAATGTCATATGGAACATAATGTTTTCTTATATTAACCTGTTTGTTGGAGGTAGATTCCCCCTTATTTTCTTCATTTGCATCCAACCAGCTGGCAGAAGAGGAGTCACCCAGATTAGCAGGCTCAACAGCACCTAATGCCTGAGGATCTGTCTTATAAGTGTTGGGGGTATCTTTCTCATCGGAATCATTGATCAAAGCATCAGCCATAAATATCATATCAGGCTCATGATGCTCCAAAGTACTTTTCACTTCACTCGACTCTGAATATGAAGATTTAAAACCTGACTTCAGAGCCTCTTCAGAACCATCAATGGCATGGGAGGGAGATGAAATCCATGACAATTCATCATCACCAGCATTTCCTTCCCCAAATGTGGAATCACAGCTTCTGCAAGATAAAGTCGAGCATATAAAAGACCTATGCATTAGAAAGGGCCAATATTTTCAAACATGCTCAGCAGAGAGCTCAGGATATATAGACAGTATCTTCTTATCAATTACTTTTTCTTTGGGGGTGGGAGAGGCAAGGGTGGTGGGGTAGAATATATGTTTGGTGTTGGCACTAGGTGAGTTTGTTTTAACGAGATCAGTAACTCAGTGGTGCAAAGGTGAATTGAATCCAGAACATGAAAAAAATACAGGACCTTCCTAACTTGCATTTAAGAATAAAAAAATTGGCAAATAGAACTTCAGCTTCAGAAACGGTAGATAATGTTTAACACCTACCTAAACATTCTGTCGACATCCTCAAAATTACCAATATCAGGCCACCCATAATATAAAAGATCACTGCTCTCGTTACCCTCATGTTCATTAGCAAAAAATTCAAGGTCACTGCCTGTTGGAGAAATATCACCAAGCGGGAAGCTGCCGTCAATTGCAGCACCTCTATTACCAAGGATAGGATCATCTGCACAAAACTCATTGCCAACTGAATCTACGTTGCTCGTATTGAAGCAGTTAGCATGTATCTTAGTACCATCAGCAATACTTGTCACTCCTTTAATGGAGTCATTATTACATGAAGCAGGAAATGCACCATCAGGTGTGCAAGACCATGAACCCTTTCCAAGCATTGAAACCTTTCTGTTGTTTAGAGCTGGAAATCTAGTTCCATCTTTTCCATGGCTGGCATTCTTGGCACCATATTTACTATTCTTTGTAAGATCACTTACTACTTCTTGTCGAGGCTTCTGATGGAAATCACCTTGAGATGTACAGTCAACTACTTGTTCACTACCAGGATGAGGTACTATGTGATCATCACTCTCACCAAATTCATGCCAAACAATATCTCCAAGCTGCAAAACCAATTAGTGCATTTAGCTGATAAGTAATGCACAGGTACCATACACTTAAAATATTGAGGCAAAAAACTAAAATCGAGACCAAAGATTTGATGCAATATGCATAAAGTTTAATAAAAACAAGCTCTATTGGTCACAGTGAATAATTAAGATCATGCTCGTCACTGTAAATACCAGATGCAATTCCAGTCAACAAAATATCAAGAATTTGCAAAAGGAGAGAAGTTAGCAATCCCAAGCTGGGATATTGGATTTCAAAACAGCATGCTGAGCATCTGGTGGCAAAGCCACCTTCAAGAAGGAACCGGTTTAACATTAAAAGCACATTCTATTCTTCAAGCAAGATGTATCACACACTTCAGAATAATAATTTGAAACATCAGCTAGATCTATATGGCATGAGATTAACAGATTAATCATACTGACATCTACATTTAAAGCTCCTGGGCTCGAGCCCATATTCATTTGAGTTCTACATTGAAACTAAGAGAAGGCGAGTTTGATCCCTGCTTTCCATCCAATAGAAAAATGTCCATGCCTACAATTTGACACCCTTTTACAAGTTCTTCCTTCAATAAACCTTTAATTGTCTTGAGAGTATTGTAGCCCTTTCAGTTGACAAGTCCAATTGACTTGGCAGACCTTATGCAAGCCAAAAGATTTTGTCCATACATTTGAGAAGATTCGGGTAACTTTTTTAGCATCATATAATTAATGTAATTATTACTTCAAAGATTGATGATCATTTAATTCATGACCTTGAAATGAATTGATTATAAAGAGTTACCTATAAACCTTTTTTTATATTGCACAAGCAATATTTAATGAACTAATATCCCATATGTTGTGTGTACACACATCAATGAAGAATAAAATAACATTACATCGCAAATGACTCCTAGCAAGAAATCATCAGTAGGAAAAGGTAAGAGACAGCAAATAGATGCATCGATGTGTCCTTGAAGCCAAATGTTTAGTAAACACAATTTCCATCATATAAGATGCATTTAATTTATTTCTGTTTAGTAAACACAATTTCCAGCATATAAGATGTATTTAATTTGTTTCTGTATACACTAATACATCCTTCAAAAACTAGAGATCATGGTTCATATGCAGGAGTGATTTTAAAATCCATATCTAGAGATCTGAGCTTTTTGTTTTTTGTCCTCTTGGGCCTGCTTGGAGGGGGCTCCTTAGCATTTAGAATCATATGTCAAGACATTAATAACAAAAGAAACCACTAGTTTTCCTTATCTTCTATGATAGTCACATAGTTATTGCTTCCTTACATCTCAAGCCTCCACTGACAATTGATATAAACAACTTGAAAAGACCATCAGAAACAAAAGGAATCACTAATCTTTTTGATCTTCTATTAACAATTATATTGTTATTGCTTCCTTATCTCTCAATCCTCGATATGTAAAAACAACTTGCTAGCATCAAGGCTCCACTGATAGATGTGTTTGCAGTTTGTGAATGATTATCTGTATCCTAAACCATGAAACTGAGGTAATCAAGAAGGGCCTGAAATTAGTATTGTAAAAAGCTCTTTTTCACCAGTGAAAAGATAATTTATTAAGAAGAACAGGCAAGATTGAGATAACCCAAAAGCACAAAAGCAGCTCCACAGAACAAAGGTGGAGCAAGAAAACAAACGCTGGAAAGATAAATTAATTACACAAGACAACCTAGAAGCAGGAGATTGCCTAAACAACCTAGATGATTATCCCTTAGCATGCAATATTTCGTTTTCATGAGGTTGAAGCCTATAAACCCCTTTTGAGTCATTATGTCTTCAATTTGACTAAAGTGAATCTAACAAAAAGACTCACTTTATGAAACCCCCCAAAGCAAGACACTGATATTTCTTTGAGAATAGAGATAGAGCCGAATCTACAAAACAAAAACCATGTGGCCCAGACAGGTTGGAGGCATAGAAAGGTAAGCCTTTTAACAGAGGAGGCTCGACAAGTTAAAAGGAAAAAATAAACAAAAATTACAGTCTACTGAAAATGTATCATTAAATGACTGAATAAGCACAAAACCATTTACCAAATCCAATATACACCCACATAGAACCGCAGAGAGAAGGGTACAGCACAAGATACTTCAAAATTGAAACAATCGCCTGAGAACATCACGATGATCACAAGATCCATAATTTAAAATCCTCCCTACTTTACAAACATCAAATTTTGCTAAAATAAATGTTCTTCAAGAGTAGACATGGCTCTCTTTCATTTTAATCCTTCTAAAACGCATAACTATCGGTGAAAAAAAAATCACAAGAACATGATCGATCATATGTTATTGAACCAAAAAACTACAAAAATAGACTAAAACATATTTTTATAAAATAAAAATAAAAAAAATCGTACCTCATACATGCTCCAGTCAGACATGCCTCCGAGATCCTCTATCCAGCACTTAAGAGATCCATAATTGTTCGATCCGATCTCATAATTTTCACAGAAAAAAGGTTAAAAAAATTCCTTCTTCGATCTCCAATTGCCGAATCGAATAAACCAAAAAAGAAAAACAGTAAAACCTCAATCAAGAAACCCTAATTGAAAGGTCCCAAATAGAAGAACCTCCAAAGAACGCGACTCTTCTGATTCAACGATTATTACAGCTCAACGAACAGAACCTTCAGAACCACAGAACAGATTACCCGCAGAACCACTTGCCGGAAAATCAGAATCGGAGCTCAAGAGCAACCAGTACACACCGGAAAACCAAAACTGCTTGCCCTAAAATTCGAAGATCTCCCCTAGTTCCAGAGTCCAGACCCTCCGTCGTATCGAACTAGGGTTTGTTTGTTTGTTTTTTTTTTTAATTCTTTTTTTAAAGATAAATAAAAAAGAAGGTCATGCGCGTGATGCCACGTAGCGAATGAGATCAAAAACGATGGCGGCAGAACGAGGAGTGAGGAAGACGTAAATCGGAATTCGTGGACGAGAGGAAGAGATGAGATCCGATCAATTTCAGAATTTTTATTGGTCCACGTTGTCGTAGACCTTAGTAAATGAACCACGTGTCGAGGGACCACACGTAAAGAAAACAGGTGGTGGAGAGCGCACATGGAGTCAAGTAGTGCGCTTGTGGCTAAGAGCGATTTTTGTTAATCATTTCGGCCGACCTCTCATTTTTTTATTGTACAGTTATTTATGCGGCGGTATTTCAATTTATTCGTTTTTTTTCGCGAGAAATATAGATTACCATAAAAACGTCAAAGTTGACACGACATTTTGGTATAAGATTTTTGGAACCAGTGGATTTGTATGGGAAAGGATGTTTCTTCGTGTCCCAACTCCACAAGCTGACACGTGATAGTTTTTTGAATGGGTGAAAATTTGAAATTTCGTTTATTACCTGTTTGGCAGTCACCTAAAATGTAATAATTTCATTTGAGTTTCTCAAGTCATTTGTAGCCCTAAAGTGATGGTTTGTAATTAACTCATTCAAATTTATAGTAATTTGTTAAACTACAATTAAAAATGAAGTCATCTTAGATTTTTTCCTAAAATGAAATAACTTATGTTATTAAGCACAAATCGGTGCAAATCTGAATGTGTTCATCACAAACCATTCAATGTGATTACAAAAGTCTTAAAAAATTCAAATGAAATGATAACATTACAGGTGGTTGCCAAATGCAGCCTTAACAATTTAACCTGTCCATCTTATTTCATGTGAAATCCATTGGTGTCCTGGACACCAAATCCTAGACAGAATATTTATTTCATTTTTTGAATTAGTCATCTCTTTTAGATTAGACAGGGAACAAATGTTCATTTGAACAAGCAAATTTTCTGTTAAGGATTTGTTGTCTGGGATAATGTCCGGGGCACAAGGTGACTTCATTTGGGATAAAATTGGTGGGAATTTGAAATTGCATCTAAACCTTGCCCATTTTTTTCCTGTTTGAAGTCACTTGTCTTGGACAAAACAGCTATTTTTTTATTTTTATTTTTTCATTTTAACCCCATAAACCACATTTTATTTGTATCTATTTCTTTCATTTGAAAGCCCTTTTTTAAGGGTTAACCCTAAACACCTCACTTTTTGTGTGTAATAACATGGGGACATACTGTTTTGGGTCTAGCTGATCCTTTCCCTTTATGATACTTCTTGGGCACTAGTATCTGTACTCTCGATGTGATCCATCATACGTAGTTTGAAACTCCATGGACAACAATTTGGCAATGGATTGTGTTGTTTCCTGCTCCGCAAAATGTAGGGTTGTTAATCAACAGCAAGTCCTAGTGACCCTACCATAAAAATATGGTTGACCCATCATCAGGTCCATACATATTGTTCAACTGGTGGGCATGGCACAAAATAAGTCATAATAGTATTATAATCTTTTAAGTTTTACAAGATTGTAAAAAATTGTAACAATGTTTTGTACTAATAAATTCAGGGGTGTCAATGAGCTTCAACTCAGCTTGAATTATCACACAAAGATCAAGATCAGGCTCAGTTTGGGCTCGTCACAAACTTGAGTTGCAGAGCTCAGTCTTGATTCATTAAGATTGAGGTTGAGTTTGGCCAGGTTCACTTCTGATCCACCTAATTCCACTGTTTCAGGCCCTAATCATAAAACCCAATAGCCCAACAACCCTATTTTAACAAATTATATATATATAAAACAAGCCAAGTTTTTATGAAATGAGTCTAGTGCAACTCAGCTCAGGCTCACTTTGCTAAATGAGCTCAATTAGATGTTATAGTATTTTTTTTCTGTTCCTTTTCTTGAAAAAAAAAAATATGAAAGCTCAATCTTAACTCTACGAGGTTTAAACATGATGAATTGAACTCCAAACCAAACCAAACTAGTTCAACTACTAATAATTTAATTTAGTGGTGTTTATACAATACCAAAGTAACAAAACAATATAATAGTTAATATAATGATTTTAATTTAGAATAATTAATTATAATAAATTTAACAATAATAATAATAATAAGTGAAATGTTGTTATTATTAAATTTAATAATAAAATAATTAGGGTGTCTTCAGTAAATTCCCACAGCGTTAGCATGCAATCACAAAAATTGAAAATTTATAAGGCTTTATGATTATTATATTTGATAAGTCCTTTGTCACCTACTGATTTATCTGAGAAAGGGCATGGTCGTCCCTTAGTGTATTTAACACCCGTCCCATTGAACGATAAACAATGAAGACGTCCGCGGTCCTGTTATCATTCAACGGGACATGTATCAACAAAACAGTGATTTTGTGGAACAAGTGTCGGAGATGATCTGCTCCCTTATAAGAGACGCTGTCTTTCTTAAAGATATAGATGGCGTACCTTACACAATTCGATTTCTTAAGATCTACACACGCGTGCCATGTGTCATGCTGATTCATTATTAGTGAATTTTTTTTTACTGATAAACCATTCTCTTCTTAGACCGGCATAGCCGACAAATCACACCTGTCGAGTAAGCCCGGCTTTTGTAGACATCAGCGCCGAAAAGTGATTTACATTTTTTTGGGAGTAATTATCATGTGTCCATCCCTTGGTCTGTGCACGCTTTGCAGGCGAATTTTGTGTGCACAAAATCCAGATCGCTCTCGAGCTCATCCAACTACCAAAATCAAACCCTTAGCGTAATATCCCTTGGTGGTCCAAGTATTAGGTCTGGGTTGGATAGTTAAGAGCATCCCGTTAGCTCAATTGGTAAACTAATGATGCTTTCTTCATTCAGATTATGGCCCATAAGTTAAAAAGTCAGTACCATCGAATTAGTGAATCATCTGTATCCATGAAGTATGCAACCCAAGATTCTTAATGATTATAAGCCTAACTATATGCAGCTCGACATCAATAAATCAGAGAGCCATTTATAGTATAAGACCCATGAACATTTTCAATTTTAAGCCCATGTTTATTTTTTGGTGAGAATGTTAAACCTATGTTGTTAAGGTCAAAATCCATGAATTAACCCATTTGAATTCCATAAGTACAAGGTAAAGTACTCGTTTTTTTTTTTTTTTTGTGGGGAAAATAGTACTCATGAATCTTGATGATTCCAACAATGGTGGTTAAGCTGAACTTGAACACCTAATCAATTAATACCAATCCCATTGTATCAATAACCTAAATTCTATTAGGCAGCGTTTGACAGCCACCTGTAATATAATCATTTTATTTGAGTTTCCCAAGGCTTTTGGAGCCACTCTGGGATGGTTTGTAATGAATTCATTCAGATTTTCACTGACTTGTGTTTGATAATGTAAGCCATTTCATTTTATAGAAAAACCTAAGATGACTTTTTTTTCTAATTGTAGTTAACAAACAGTTTAAATTTGAATTAGTTCATTACAAACCATACCTCATGGTTACAAATGCTTTGAGAAACTCAAATGAAATGATTACATTATAAGTGGCTGCCAAACAAACCATTAATCTAATGTTTGGGATGAATTAAAATGGGTATCTAGTTAAACTTGTTGAAATATATTGAGTATATTAACTCATCCCTCTCCGATAACCTTAGGGTTTTAGGTGAGACGGTTAATTATTTTATTTAAGATGATATCTGAGCAGGTTTTAAGTTGCGAGTTCAAATCCCCTATGGCCACAATTATTCTCCCCGGTCTCGCATTTGTTTCCCCCATGTTCAATGTCCAGGAGTGTCCCTCCCGAGGGAGTGTTGAAATATATTAATTATATTAACTCATCCCACTCCTATCACCTTAGGGTTTTAGGGGAGACGATTAATTGCTTTATTTAAGAAAAATGAAGTCAGATGACTCCTTAAAATGACACAAAACGCAGACTTCTTGACCTTGAAAATTGACAAGAGTATGATATTAATTATGAAACGACTTTTGTTCAAGTAATAGATATAACCACAATTCAAATATTTCTTTACAGGCGGCCAGTGGCAGAGCCACATAGGAGCAAGGGGGAGCAGTTGTCCCCCCTCAATATCTGAGTATGCTTGTAATAATGATGGACTAGACAGATTTATACCTGATTGGAATCAATTGCCCTAACAAATTTATTTTATACCCCCCCCCGCAGGTGCGGACCCCATGATTGAAATCAGTTGCCCCACCTTACTAGAAAATGAGTTTACGTCAATTCCAATCTAACTAAACTGGTACCACTCCATTTTTTGCTCAAGATGTGACACAATGTCTAGCAAAGGGTGCATTAACAAAGGGAGTAAATTTCCTGTCTAGGGTGCCAAGTGACTTCATTTGGTATAAAATGGGTGGGAATTTAAAATTTCATCCAACCACTGCCCATTTTATTCCATGTGAAGTCACTTGGTGTCTTGGA
>JAOXJP010253228.1:0-21756 GCA_025762735.1 Platanus orientalis | reverse complement strand
CCAAAAAAAAAAAAAAAAGTGAAAATCACTTGTTGGCACTGATGTGCCTACCCCCTGACAGGGGGGAGAGGAGGTTAGTTAAGAGGAGCGGATACAATCCACCACCCTCACATGAAGGCGGAAGAAAAAGCACAGATGTCACGTAGATTTTTCCTAGGTGTTTGTTAAAAACAAAGAACTTACAAACGCCTCGGGGACATCCCTGCGGCATCTTTGGTTTTTCTATTTCTTTTTTTTAGGTTAACCTTCATCTAGGTGCAACTTATTAGTATTCGGTATATCGTTTTAATCGCACTTTAAAAGGCTAGAATTGGGAGAGAATGCCTTCATTTCATCGTCACATCCGACATGGCACAGCCAGAATTTCCTCCCACCTGCATATCATGAGACCGAAGTACAGACGTGCCCGGTGCTGCCACTGCCGGCGTAGTACCCGACAAGAGTGGACAAGCGAAGCTGTGTTCGGATACACCATACCCACCATTGTAGCCCTGTTCGCATTGAAGTATCAATACAAGGGAGACAATCCGTTCGATACGCATCCAATTCTAATAGATATTTCCGTCATGGCGATACTCGTATCGTTCTGTGCTTCCATGGTTCGGATAGTGGCTTCTCACATTAATCCCAAGGCGGTGTGCATCTTGAAGTATGCCAGTGATTTCTCGGGGGCTCTGGCATTGGTTTTGTTGATCTCAATAGTGCGGCACAAATAATTTAGTATGAGCTAAATAAGTGAAGCAAGGTAGTAAAACTCTTGTTTCCATTGAAGAAACGAAAAATAGGAAGACAGAATGATAGAGATGGGAATGAAAGAACTCTGAATCCTTCCACTGAGGATATCTGAGATGTATCGTTTCACAGTTACTTTACAAGAATCTTTGTGTACAATCTGTTACAACTACCAACCTCCATTACACTCTTTAACCACAACCTAACTTCCTAACTGCTATAACAGTTTAATGATCACTTGCGTACAGCTTCCTTAATATCCATGACCTAAGGATATGGTTCTCACTTAGTAATCAATAGCTCATGTGACTAAATATCATTGTAGCTATGCAGGCACCTTATTTGGAGCATCAAGGTCACTAATTATATATATATGGTTGTGGAAAGCAATCTTTGAGCATTTAAGTTCCAGAAAAGAAAAGAAAAGAAAAAAAAAAAAAGACTAATAGGAGGATTTCAAGAACCAAAAAAAAAAAAGTTCGGAAGAACTGTCTTCTACTATGCTTTTTCCAAAAGGTTGCCCACTCAATTGAGTTTGAATCAACTCCAGTCGAGCTGCTGGAGATATATCACGCCATTACTGATCAACAAATGATTTAATATATGCCTGACAAAAGGTGTGGTTCATGGACAAATATGCAGGGTCAAGGGAGGTGCTAATTATGTTATACACAGTTGATAGTACTTTGATCTTTGAAATTGCCCTTTGTCAGGTATCGTGTATTCGTGTCGCATGCTGCCGGATTGGTACTGATGTGATAACAAGTTGCTGCTAGAAGTTGGAAAGCATTCGCCAAAACAGCAGCGGTTGAGCGATCAGATTTTTCATGCTGAGGATCAAGCATTTTAATCCCCTACTTTTAGGCGTTTTGAGATCCAGATCTATGCAAGTTTGTGTTTTTTCTCTTTTAAAGTTTCTGTTAATATTTGGCTTTACAGATCATCGTTTTCTAATACTGTAGTAAGCTTTTTCATTAGGCCCTGTCCAGGAGCCATGAAAAGCTAGTTTTCTCATGATTGCTGAAAAAATTTCTCCAGAAAATCATTTCAAGATGTCTAGTTGCCAAGAATTAGAAATCCTCAATTTTTGAAATGAAGTAACTAACTATTTTCTTGTCTGCTACCAATTATTTTCACAGAACTCTTGCTTAAAAATCCTCATTTCTCATGAAAACTGCAAGACACAAGATTTTTTTTTTCTTGGCTAGCAAGCAACTATAGGAAAAGGATAAAAAATTACAGATTTCTTCTTTTCTTATGTAATTTTTTTGTCTGTTCTTTTATATCCCTTTTTATTCAATTCAAGGCAACGAGACAGAAGGGCCTTAGTGTTTGTTGGGTTTAATATTTTAATATTTCTTTTCTGTTTGACTGCATAGGAAATTGGAGAATGAAGTGAAATATGATTTCCCTCAACTTTCCAAAAGAACACCTTTTGAAGAGTTGAGGAGAAGCTAAATTTTTTAAAGTTTTTTAAAGGGAAATGCAATAATACAACTTCATTTTTGGAAAGTTGGAGGGTGATTAAGAAAACTCATTTCCTATCTCTTGAACATTTCATACAATCAAACATGAAGAAAATTTTGCAGTTAGTAAAGTTGATTTACTTTTTCACAAAATTTTATACTTTCCATGCAATCAAACAGAACAGAGAAATATTTGAGAAATACCAGTTAATATAGTATCTGTCAAATTCATCTTCTACATCATTTTTCCCTTTCCTATTTTTTGGGTTCATTTTAACAGTTACGCTCTCCTTCTATTATCATGAATTGTTTCATTTTTTAAGTTTTGATTGAATTATACCCTGAGCCGCATCCATGACACCACGGGGGAGCTTCAATTCTCGCTTTTGACGTCTGAAAAGAATCCCCTTCAAAAATATTAGGGAGAAACTCTTCTTCGCCAGATTAACAGGCTGGGCTTTTGGATGAGCGTCAGAACAAGCTCGATTACCAATTGACCCTTACCGTGCAGAGCTTTCTTGAGCACCGTCTCCGGACTCATTTTCAAGTCGATCGGGTATGGAGAAGTCGATCCACCATACCCGCGTGCTACTCAGCCAGAGTCATATC
This sequence comes from Platanus orientalis, assembly GCA_025762735.1. NCBI lineage: Eukaryota > Viridiplantae > Streptophyta > Magnoliopsida > Proteales > Platanaceae > Platanus > Platanus orientalis. Next base: position 18,949 of record JAOXJP010253228.1, on the reverse strand, counting down.
AGGTATAAACTGTCTTTTATACCATTAGATTACCCAAAGAAAAAACTATATGTTTTTCTTTGTTGAACTTTTATTTATTTATATTCCCTGGTTGTGGTTGCACCTTAATATTATACAAAGGATCTGGATTTAATGTGGTTATTCACTCTTGCGTTATTGTCTCTCCAGTTAGTTATTTTGAATGTGGATAAAAGTCATGATTTTGTATGTGCAGTCTTTTATTATATCACATTACAATTTTAACTAAAGGAAATGGGGTCGGTTGTTTACACAAGTTAACCCATTTATTATTTTTTGGGTCTTTAATTAATTGAGAGTAAAATGTTCTACTCTCAATTTGTCTACTTCCAATGCTGTGTATACCAATTTTAACCCTATGCATCCCAGCTTGTATTTGGAAGCATTGGGGAGTAGACAAATTCGGAGTAGAACATTTGCTCCCTAATTAATTATTGCCTTTTCAGTTTCTTCCCTTCTTTTGTTATGCCTATGTTTAAATTGTGACAGCATATGGATGGCTGAATATAGCCATCCATTTTGAGAGTGCTTGAACCATCAAATTGCATGATCAATTTGGGTTTATGTTTATTATTTATGTATTTGTGATAAAAAAAAATGCAGCTTTGCATTGTATTTTTTAAGTAGTAGCAGGAATGTGATGGGTTGTGAAGGTGTTGAACAACCTAGCTACACGATAACTCCATTTGTTTATGTGTTTATAGATTTAGAAGGGCTGTTGTGTATTCAATTCATAAATTCATTGTTTTTTTTTTTTTTTTTTTAGTGTGCAGAACATAAAATCATTGTTTAATGGAGAAGATTATTAACAAATGATAATTTTCTTGATTGGGTGACTACAAAAATCTTGAAATTTATGTTCAACAGTGATTTCTCTACAAGAAAGGTTTTGTTTGTTAGGTCAATTTTATTTATTTACTTTTTTTTAATGTCCTGAGAAATCAATCCATGGCCTTCTAATGTTCAAGCTATTACTTCTGTTGTGTTATATCAGTTAAAGTACCAATTGTCAAGATCAAGGTTTGCCATCTTAGCTGAAAAGAAATAGCTATCTATAAAGGGAGACTAAATCCTTTAAGGTTTTCTACTATGGATCATGAAAATGACTCCATTAAGGATGTTAAGCCCTATGAGTTTACAGGGCTAACACACATGAAGTCCTCACACCCATTGGACTGTGGATCCCATAGCCCTAACAATCACCCCCCACCCCCGCAACCATGAGGGGTGACTCGAATCCCTAACCTTAGTTCTGATACCACTTATCAGGACCAGTGTTTGCCATCTTAGTTAAAAAACAATTGCTATCTAAAAATGAAGGCAAAACCCTTTTAAGGTTTTCTCCTATAGGTCATGGTAGATACTCCACTAGGAATGTTTAACCCTATAAGTTCATAAGGGTGACACGCATGAGGTCCCCACACATGCTAGATTGCGAGCCCATAACCCTAACATTAATTTGTTTTTAAAGAAATCTTTTTACCCCCTTTGGTGAGGTCAATTTTCCTACTTTTGCCTTTTGATTTGATATATTATCTATAAGGTTTCCTCAAGTAAAAAATAGAAATGTTGAATTGGGTCATTGGGTGGTTTGAGATTTCCCCATGATTTTTAAGTTAGTATATGGGGTATTATATAAAAGTCTTTCGATAAATTTGAGGTGGATGAGTTCAGTATGTGTGATTTCTTTATTTAAGGGCCATCAAAAGTGTCCCTTTTGTCTTTTGGACTCAACTTTCACTTAGGCTTTGTTACTACACCACTTAATCCAAGGGACACAGAGAAACTAAGATTGATAAAACTGAGGATAATAATGATGACCATAGTCCATATGATATATTCCTTGGGTACCTTGTGATGATCATCTAAGGGATTTGGACAAAAGGGCATTATCCTATGCTATCCAAAGGAATTTTTGTTATCTATAGAGGTGAAAGGATGAATAGTTGTGTTACCTCAACAAGTCTTTCAATTCCGAAGTTGTTCTAGTGTTTGTCTTAGAACAGCCTTTAATGGTCAATGAAGCTCACTACTTAGAACTATCAAGGAACCGGGAAATCATTGATAGCTAGAGCTCTTAGTAACTTAATTAAGCATAGAAACCCAAGTATCTTTTTTTCTTTCTGAAGTAAAATGTTTTGGAGATTCTTTTTGGAAAAAAATTCAAAATTAAAAAAAAAGGGGGGGATTTTGAGATGGTAGATTCAATGGCCTTTTTGTGGTTTGGTTGTCATGTGAAAATTGAAATTCAATATTAGGGTTGTGGATAAGTGCTCCCGACTCATGGAAATTGAGATTAATGAAGGCTCTACTGGAGACTTTTGGGCATGACTATTTATTTATAGAGAGTCTGATAGTGATAGGTTTATGAGAGCATCATTGCTAAAATTAGAAGCATCTTTAAGACCTTCATTTACATAGGAGATTGGAATTACTTATAGGATAAACATGATAAGATTGGGAAAAATAGGATTTCTCCGAGGAATTTAGCTAGAACCAAAAGAATTCTTGATGATGGGAATCTCATTGATCTTGGTCACTCTAGTCTGTCTTTTACTTGGATCAATAGGAAATGGGGTATTGTTCATATTAAAGAAAGATTGGATAAGGGTGTTGCTAATTCCTAGTAGAAAGCTAAATTTCTGGAAGCAATTATTGAAAATTAAATCACGGAGAGTTTTGATTACTATCCTCTCATTTTGGACACATCCCCCATTACAGAATTTAGACCCCACCCCTTTAGATTCAAGTGGATGTAGACTACACACCTAGGTTGTATTGACCAAGTTCATAGTGGTTGGAATCAAGGTGAGGTTGGTCGAAAAAGTAAGATCTATAGGAATCTAAAAGCTTGGCCTCCTATTATGAGAAGATGGAATAAAAGGATTTTCAGGAATCTCCAACATCAAATTCATAAATCTAAATATAATCTTAGTGCCTTTCAGTCTAGTATGCCTGATGATAACACGATGTAAAAGATTGAAGAGGAGGAAGGCATTCTCTCAAAACTCTTTGAGAAAGAAGAAATGTTTTGGGTTAAAAAATCTAGAACTAATTGACTTAATGGAGTGATAGGAACACAAGATTTTTTCATCTTTTAACTATTGAAAGAAGAGCTAGGAACCGTATTCTCTCTCTTAAAGATGAGAATGATAATTGTCATAGGGGAAATGACCAAATTTGCTCTTTGTCAAATAACTTCTTCTCCTGCCTTTATTCCTCTTCTTCTCCTAGCTCCTCTTAAATCAACAAAGTTACTATGAGATGTTATTTAACCCAATTTGTAGAGTCTAAAAGAATACTTGAGTTGCCTTTTTCTAGTGAGGAGATTATGATTGCTACACATGCACTCGAAAAATTAAAAGCTTTTGATCATAATGGTTTTCAGGAAAGTTTCTATCAAAAGTATTGGGATTATATTAGGGATGATATTATTGAGGCTGTGATGGATTTTTTTTTAAATTTTATAATCAGGGTAAATCTATCTTTGTAATAAATCAAACATTCATTACTCTTATTCCTAAAATTAAAAACCTTGAATATATATCTCAATTCTAATTGATTAGGCTCTACAATGTTGTTTATAAGATTATCTCGAAAATTTTGGCTAATAGAATGAAGGATGTATTCTTTGACATCATTTCTCCCAACTAGAGTACATTTGTGAAAGGTAGAATGATTACGGATAATATCTTGATTGCCTATAAAGTTCTAAGATTCTTGAGAATTGGTAAATCTAGAGATTTTCATCTTGCTCTTAAAATTGTCATGAGTAGAACCTATGATAGAGTGTAGTGGAAAATGGTGATCTCTTTGATGGATAAAATTGGTTTTAGTGAAAGGTGGTAAGGATGGATCTAGGAGTGCATGTCTTCAGTGAAATATATATAAAATTCTTATTAATGGATTGCTAGGTGATTAGATCAATCCTACTCAGGGAATTAGACAAGGTGATCCTATTTCATCCTTTCTTTTTCTCCTCTATGTTAAAGGTTTATCTATGTCCTTGGTTGGGAAGGAAAATCAAGGATTTTTTTTCTTCTAAAATCAGGGCCAATAGCCCTCATCTCTCATATCCTCTTTGTTAACAACTATTATATCTTCTCTAAGGTCAATATAAGAAAGATTAATTACATCATTGATTGTCTTAAAGAGTTTAGTGAAGCTTCTAGCTAGTCTATAAATCATAATAAATCTGAAATATTTTTTAGTTACCCCAATACAATTTAAAAGAATGTCTTAGAAAGCTTTAAACATTAATCAAAGTCAAACTCTTAATAGTTATTTGGGTCTCCCTTCTTCAATAAGAAAGAAAAAATCCTCAAGGTTTTTTTTTTATTTTTTATTAAAGAAAGTGACAAAGATAGGGTTCAAGGATAGAAATCTAAGCTCCTCAATCAAGAAAGTGAGGAAGTGCTCCTTAAGTTAGTAGTTTTTACCATCTTAGTGTATGTTATGTTTTATTTTCTTATACCAAAAAAGATTAGTGAGTCTGTCAATGCTATTCAGAGGAAGTTCTAATGGGGTAGAAGTGATTCCAAAAAGAAGATAAAATGGGTTTGCTGGGATAATATTAAGAGAAGTAAGAGGGAAGGGGGTTTAGAGTTTAGAGACTTACATGCTTTTAACAAAGACCTAATGGCAAAACAGGCTTAATGGATTCTTAAGAATTCAATTTCTTTATGGGATCTCGTTATGAAATTGTTGTACTTTCCAAATGTCAATTTTCTTGAGTCTAAGCTGTGAAATAATAGCTCTTAAGCTTGAAAGAATATCCAAAAAGGAAAAGATTTTTTTAACTAGAGGGATTATGCAACAAGTGGGGTTTAGTGAAACAATTAGTGTGCGGCATGATCCTTAGATTCCTTCCTATCAAAACTTTAAATTCTTCTCTCCCCCCACCCCTAGCACCTCTAACCTCCATGTGAGTGATTTAATTGTTAGGGACCTTGGGAAGAGGAACTTGTCTCCCATTGCATCCCATATCTCTATTGATAAATATCTTTCTATATCTAAGATTCCTTTAAGTATATTTAATGATCATGATGAGATCATTTGACACTTTGATAAAAGAGGTTGCTTTACTATGAAATCAGCCTATCGATTAACAATAAGATCCCCTTGCATTACCCTCAAGTTGCTCAGACCAATCCTCTTCCTTGGAACAAATTATGGGGTTTGTTTATCCCTCGTCAAAAAGTCAAGATTTTTATGTGAAAAGCCTATAAGAATGCTATCCCCTCCAATTACAATCTTTGGAAAAGAAAGGTTGGTGTCAATCATATTTGTCCCATTTGTAAAAAAAAAAAAAAAAAAGAGGAAACCATGTCCCATTGCTTTGTTGAATTGTGATTTTGTCAAAAGAATTTGGTTTGCTTCTCATTTGTCTTTAAGGATTAACATGGATTTCTATTCCTCCTTTTTTGAATGATTTATAGATTGGTTCAAATTGGAAAATATTCTTAAGTTTGAGAAAATTGATATTATATTTTCTATATCTATTATTTGTTGGAACATTTGAAAAATTAGAAATTTGGTTGTATTTGATTAATCCCCTTTTATATTGTGCTAAAGTGATTTTTGACTCATGTAGGTTAATCAAGGAATGAAAAGAAATCAATGCCCACATCCAAAGATTGGTGGAATCATCTAATACTCCTTTTTGGATTCCTCCTAATCAAGGGTTTCAAAAACCAACTTTGATGGTTTATTTTGTGACAACGAAGGAAATGCTGGTTTGGGTATTGTTATTAGGGATGAGCATGATCCCTTTTTGTTTGCCCAGGCAAAGCCAAGTAATTTCTGGTCAGCATATGTTGTAGAGTGTATGGCAGCTTGGATAGGCCTTTTAAAGGCCCTTGAGTTGGGTCTTGAGAAGATTATTCTCGAAGGTGATTGTAAGGAGTTGATCTCCTTCTTTGGCAGTGATATTTGTTTATCCACTTGGTCTGTCAAGGGTTTAGTTATGGATTGTAAGCTCTGAACTTCTAAATTCGATACTAATAGATTCTTTTGGGTTCCTAGAGAGGCCAATAGGTCTGCCCATATTGTAACTTCTCGCGAGGTCCCATCTGATACTTTGAACTTTGGTCCTCTAATCCTCCTGTGTGGTTAGAGGCCTATTTTGCTGCTGATTTAGCTCCTCTTATGGGTTTTATCCCACCTTAATTAATATATTTTATAAAAAAAAAATTGTAAATGTTGTTTTTAAGTGACACTTTCTTAAGCTTATGTTATGCCTCACATAATTACTTGTAAATTACATGGTTATATAGTATTAGGAAAATTAGTCCAATATGTTATTATGTTCAGAATCAGACACGATTAACGTTTTTATGTCTCATTGAGGATGTACCTTTTTGTTGTATATTAAAAGTTGTTAAAAGGCTTTATATATTTATTTCATTTACCTTGTGACTATATGTAGGTATATATCTAACATTTGATGTATGTGAAAACTGTGTTGATATTGTGTTGAATGCTTCATTAAGATTTGTATGGTATCATAATGGATTTTTTTTTTTGGAAAGGCCGGCAATTTACAATTAGAAATAAAGGACTTATTTTTTGTTCTGAAATCTTTCCTAGCCACCTAACTATACAAAGTTTCTCTTGGTACATGTTGGACTGCGGGTTTTTGAGATCTTTGACTACCCCCGCCCCCCAAAATAATAATAATAATAATTGACGATGCAGAGAACCAGATCACTCAGATGGTCCTTTGATGTCTCTCAATCAGTTATCTGGATGGTACCTACATGCAAGAAATGACGTTGGTGTGGGGCCGGCTTACACCTCTCTGACATCCAAGTTAGAGACTGAAAAACTCAGAGAATTCCCCTCCCCTTTAGAATCTTCTTCAGTAAACATGATATTCTCCTGCTAGGTCCGGGGGCATTTCCTTGGTCTCTCAGTCGAATAAACTTCCCCTTGTGAAACTTTTACTGCACAAGCATACACCTTCCGAGCCGATGATGACTCGTCACCTCCTACCGAGCCACCAGCGATGACCTTTATTTCTCGTAGTGGCTTGGGTCCTGTATTCCTTTGACTTGGTGATTCCTCTACCTTGTCTGGCAATGTCCGTAGATGACCCACCACAAAGTGCCTCAATCTTCCTTGTCGGATGAGTGTTTCTACTTGGTCTTTTAGGTCGATGCATTCCTTTGTATTGTGGACGTGGTTGCAGTAGAACCGACAATATTTCTTCTAGGATCTTTTCTCTGAGAGGGTCTTAAGTTTCTCAGGCCACTTTAGGGAAGGGTCATCCCGCACATACATAAACACCTGCTCTAGTGGGGAAATAAGTGGGGTATACACCTGCGCTCTATGGGCCGACACACATGCTTCCCTAGGTCATGTCACCTGGTCAACATTGTTTCTCATCCTTGCTTCAGCCTCGACTGTTTTTGGTCACTCGTCCCTTTTTCTCTTTGACAGTTCATAAAGTTCATTCCCTTAATCCCTTCTTGCTTCCATTGCTTCCTCGGCGTTCATATGCTTTGGGGCCCTCAACATCAACTCGACCATACAACTTGGAGGGGACTTCAAAAGAGAGAATAGGAATTTTGTGGGCAATAGCCCACCTATGAAAGTGGTGAGCACAACATTTTCGTCAGCATCATCTACTTGCATCACCTCCTAGTTGAAACAAGAGACATAGTCCTTTAGCGATTCCCCATTTGCCTGTTTAACATTGAGCAGATAGGTGGCCAACCTGCGATAACGTCTTCCCCCTATGAAATGGCCGGCAAATAATTGTTTCAATTTAGAGAAGGAATTGATGCTGTTGGGTTGAAGGCTATTGAACCATTTTCTTGTCAAACCCTTCAGAGTTGTTGGAAAAGCCCTATACATGACCCCATCTGAATAATCGTGCAAGAGCATCAAAGTTTTGTAAGTCTCGAGATGATCGAACGGATCCTTGCTTCCATTGAATGGCTCCATTAGGGGAATTCTGAACTTCTTGGAGAGAGGAAGCGACATGATCATCATGGAGAAGGGGTGATCCATCTTCTGCACAAATGTTTCTACCGTATAAGGAGTTTTACCTTGAATATCCTCCATTACCATGTTCAGTTGATCTTGCATCTTCTGAATACGGCTCTCTTGTTTAGTGATAGTTCCCATGCCCGCGTCACTAGTTTGTTGTGACGATGAAGCTCTTGGGCCTTAGCTATTTTCTTCCCTCTTCCTTCTAAGTTCTTCCACCCCTAGTCCAAGATACATATCATCCTGGGTCTTTTCATTGCCGAAGCGCAGATGTTCCATTCGCTCCATAAACTTGCGACTTAGCTCATGATTTTACTGTGTCATTCTTTCCATGTTGCGGTGAAGATCTTGCAGCTTTTGCTCCAGGCTTGCAATTCGGGCTGCCTCAATCTCTCCTCTTCTTGAATTGTTCGTGGATGATGCATTCCGATAAGCTTTCATTCTTTTAGATTGAGTTTCTACTATAAGACCTTTATCTTGCAGAAAACTTCATCTGTTTCCCACAGACAGTGTCAATTAATGATGCAGAGAAGCAGATCATTCAGATGGTCTTTTGATGTCTCTCGATCAGTTATCTGGATGGTACCTGCACACAAGCAAGAAATGACGTCGGTGTGGCACCGACCTATATCTCTCTGACGTCCAAGTTAGGGACTAAAAAACTCAGAGAATTCCCCTCCCCTTTTCTCTGAGAAGTGATTAATTGTACTTACCTCATCTTCAGGGTTCCCCCCCTTTTTATCTTATTTTCCCCTCCTTACTCGAATATTCTTAGAGTTAGTTATAGGAAAGTGGAGGAGTGGTACATGCGTCCATATTGGGTTGGTCGTTACTCTATAATATTCTACGTCCCGTAACTGCTTTTATCTTATTCGCAGTCCACTTGGGTATCATAGTTTATCCGTTGTCTCGAAAGCAGTAGATAGTCATCCCTTGGTCGTTCATGCGGATGAGTCTGCTGGAAGACAATGAGGGTCGGTCGGTAATCTATTCCTCTGATGGGTCGGTCGGAAATTTACCTCTTTGATGGGTCGATCGGCAATCCTGCTCTCTGATAGGTTACTCGGCAATCCACCTCTCTAATGGGTTGGGAACAAATCTCTCTAATAGGTCACTCGAAAATTTACTTTTCTGATGGGTCGGTCGGCAATAAACCTCTCTGATGGATCGGTGGTCGGTTGGCAATTTGGATCTAATATTTCAATCTATAGTGGGTTGTTGAACAAACTAGATGGGATCGTGAACGGACCAGGGGGGTTCGCTTGGTTTAATCAGCTCAGTTATCTCGGATCCAGATACTCCATCATCAATAATAATAACATGGTTTGTTTTAGAACTTCATTTGCTCAATCTAGGTATTGAGGGCTAGTGTTTCTTTGGTAGTTGGTCACATGTTCTTTATAGACTGTATTGTGGCTCTGTTAGAGACAACCGAAATGTCTTAGATATTATCTCAGCAGTTCTCTTAATCTCGCATGTGTCATTTTTGCGATCTTAGCAAGTATGCTTCACTCTCGTAGAACTTCTTTATATTGTTTTGGCATCTCTATTTAGGAGGACTATTTTTATCATGGGATAATTAGAAAATAATATCACAAGCTCATATACATGTCATTATTGCATATTCTTCTAATGTCTCAAGAGTCAGGTACCACTCCAGTCTTTGTTTAGGATGCGATGCTTGACAAATGGTGTATTAATAAATATACATATACTTATCCATTATATATTTAATGTAATACCTTCTTTTGATCCATATGCATTTACTCAAACACCATTTGTCATGTCACATGTCACATGTCACATAGTGACTGTAATGATGTGATATTTGTTTATTTGGAGATGATTCAAAATCATGTTTCAAACCATTAAAATTGTTATACTCAAGTTTCTTAGTTTTGAGCAAATTGACGCCATTACAATTTGAAGAGATAGATTATATTGTATGAATCATCTCTTCTAGTTTGATTGGACAGGTCTTATACTAGTACCAATCATGGCGTGATGTAATGCTGACAAAGGTTGTTTGTGTAAATACACAATGGTTAATGGAGGATCTTTTAATAAATGCACAGTAGAAAAATGCCTTATATGTTTAACAAGAGGGAGCAAATGTGGAGGGTGGATTGTATCCGCTCCTCTCTGCCCCTTGTCAGGGGGCGAGTACATCAGTGCTGACAAGTGATTTTCATTTTTATTTTTTATTTTTGGGGGAGGGGTTGCATATCACTTGTCAGCACTGATGTGTCCACCCCCTGACACGGTGCAGAGAGGAGCAGATACAATCCTCTCTCGCAAATGTCCTGTCCAAGATTTAGTGATATAATTCTTACCCATTTTATTCCATATGATGTCCTCTGGTGTCTTAGACACCAAACACTTGTCCTAGCCAGAATTTGTTTAGGACACCAATGGACGTCATATGATGTCTCCCGTTGTATTGGACAACAACCTGGACACCTAATACTGGATAGAACATTTATGTCGATAACAAAAGGAGCAAATGTTCTGCCCAAGATATTGCTAAGAGTTTAGTTGTCTGCTGGGTTTGCAATGGCGTGATATTTGACAATTCGGAGCAAATGTTTTGTCCAGGTGGTGCTTTGGACACCAGGAATGCCACGTGAGTGTGATTAGACAAAATTTCAAAGTCCCACCCACTTTCTTCCACATGTGAAATCATCTACAACACTCTCCCTGATGGGACACTCTGGGGAATCAAAAATCTCCAAAAAGTGAATTGATCCCCCCTGAGTGTCCCCATCAGGGGGGTGGTGTAGATGATTTCAGCCCCCTAAACAGAAGGTTACCAAAGGGTTAGATTATCTGCAGTGGGGCCAACACTTCATCAGAGGGGATGCACCGTCCTCCCAATGCAGTGGATTTTTCGAATAATTCAAACCTTTGAGTAGAGAGTGATGTATGGTGGCCTCATTTGTCTCAAAATCTATGGTTTTGAGTAAATAATGTATTTTACTATATATTTTTTATTTTATTTTATTCTTAGTTTGTAAGAAAATGTTTTGTGATTAAGGGAGCTTGTGTTGATCAGATTGACGAGTTCCTAAGGCTGTGTCTGGTGAGAGGCAAAGGTCGCAACATTCCCGGGAAAGTGTACGGTTTTTCGGTCCTCTCCCACAAAAGGAGGTGTCTGATGCTCGTCAAAACGTGGGTATGATGCTCGTCAAAACGTGGGAATACCGTCCGGCAAAACCATCTCAGGAATAGCGTTTTTTACCCTCATTTTGCCGAAAGGCTAAAAATGAGGGCAAACCCTATTCTCACCAAGTCAGTCGGAATACGCGGGCAAATGGAGGAAAGCTTGGCAAAGGTTAAATAATGGCTTCCCGCACGATTTTTCTTGCTTCTAGAGCGGATTCGGAACTCTCAGGCAACTGGTTTGTCCAATTTTTTTAAATGTATTTGACTCGTTATGGGTTTTAGAAACAATTCAAGCTCAGCAAACAATGTTTGTGAATGGGCTTGAACATTTGAGACCTTCACCTTGAATCATGAATGATTGTTCTGAAGTGGCATTGTTAAATCGTTCTTCTCACTTCTGGCCTTGATTTCGAGCTCAAGCAATAGGTAATTCCATTTTTCCCGGTATTTGAATAGATCTGGGTTTTAAAAACGATTCAAGCTTAGAGAAAAAGGTTTTGTAACATGAGCTTCAACATCTGGTGTATTGAGCTTAAACCATTAACGATTGCTCTGGAGATGCAATGTGAAATTGTTTTTCTCACTTTCTGACCTTGATTCGGAGCTCATGCAACCGGTAAATATGGTATATTTTGGGTATTTGTCTCGTTTTGGGTATCAGAAACGATTCAAGCTCAAAGAACAAATGGTTTTTAATATGGGCTTAATCTTATAGAGCTTGAGTTTTAATCGTTAAAAATTGTTCTTAAATCATTCTTTTCGCTTTTGGCCACGATTTGGACCTCAGGTAACCGGTAAGTCCTTTTTTTTTTTTTTTTTTGTATTTGACTCGTCCTAGGTTTGAGAAACGATTCAAGCTTAGATAACAAGGTTTTGTAAAATGGGCCTCAACGTCTGATGTATTAAGCTTGAATTGTTAACGATTGTTTTGGAGATGCAATTTGAAATCATATTAGCGAGTTTGGGTATTTGTCTCTCACTTGTTTTTCCTTGCAATTTGAAATCATGTCAGACAAAAGATGGTGTTGATGTCGCAGAAGTGGTGACTAGTGTAGGATGACTCAAGATGGAATGAAATGACTGTTTGGGATTAGAGAGTTTCCACATAGAATTTTTGTAACTTTTAGTTTCCTTTGTTTATAAACAGACAACCGACTAAGTGAGAATGTTAAACTTTGCTGTTTTTCCTGTTGTTGCAATCAGACGGGAATGTGTGGGAATGTGTTGGAACATGTGCCCACTTTGCTGCCCTTTATTTTGTTGCCTTTTCCCATGTGGTTTTCCCGTATTTACCTATTCTTGTCACTTTTACCCAGACGTAGCCTAAAAGAATATGACCCCGAACAACGGAACCTCAGTTTGGTCTTCCGCTTGTTCCAAGCCAAAGCATTCAATATCTGTATTTTCATCAATACTCTCATTGATTCGTGGAATTTACAGGAAGATGCTATGGCCACAACCTTTCGTTATCAAGTGTTCCAACCAGGCGGATTACAACCGAGTTCTGCTCAAGGGCCCCTGAAATTTTGAGAACCACCTAGCTCATCCAGCCATGGGACCTTCCGGGTTCCGTTATCAGATATTGACTTAAGCCTCCATGAATTCTGGGTGCAGCTGGGCTTTCATCAGGACAAGATAGTTCAACCCATCATAGAGCAAATAGGGGTGTTTTATTTTTATTTTTATTTTCAGGATGGACTAATGAAGACGGGATACGGGAATCAACTCTGCACGGCATCGCCCAAACGACAAACCTCCAACATTGGCACCTCTCATCCAAAGCCTCATCTCTACTGCAAATCCGTTCAGCATCGGATAGCAGACAGGGAAGGCCTTCACCCTCCTTCGAGGCAGCCCACGACAATCAGCAATCAAGTTCGCAGCAACTCACTGAGTTAGCTCGGTTGAAAACCCAGTTCCCACCGCAGGACCTTCGACCATGGTTGTTCAAAATTTGAGCGAAACTTAGTGAAAATTATCCACTTCAAGGGTGGCAAAATTAAATACTAGGGGATTACAAAATTTCTTCAAAATTATGTCAACATTAGCAAATATTGATGAAATTTAAGCGAATTTTAGCTGATATCAATACTTTTGATAGGATTTATTATGCATTAGCTAAATACATCCTAAATCTATTCATTGGCTATAATTTTTGATTTATTGATTCTAGACCAAAAATAAAAACTCCATGTAAATCATTTTTGTTAAACATAATTGAATAGTTTTTATTTATTAAATAATTAAAATGATATTTTTTTAAAAAAATGAGAAAACATATATTTATATAATTAAAAATTATTTACATATATGTATGCATAATTTAGATGTGTTAGGAAAACTATTGTGTAACCTTGTTATATAATATTTGTTTACAAAATGACTAATTTAAGATGAAAATTAGGTGAAATAGTCATGCAATTTGACATGTTTGACAATCATTTATTTATAAAAAAAAATGAGTAGTTGTTGTAACACTACGCATATGCCTAAGTTACTTTAACTAAGATAATATGAGAATGAGATATAACGATGAGCAAATTAGGACTTAGATTGGAGTACATAACATGCTATAGGAGTGTACATAGGGCTTAGGAAGAGACAAAGACTAAAAGAGAACAAAAGAGATCCCAAGGAATTTAACTATACAAATTGGCCAATTCTTATCGAAATTATTTGGAGGTGTCGAACTTCGAGCGATCAAAAATATTTTCAACCTATCAAAACTCGGATTCCAGGAAAAAAATAAAACTGCGTAAAAAACACAATTTCTCTTCTCCTAGCACATGAGATCCAGTATAATTTGAGTTTAAACCTCAAATTTAACCAATTAAGGTCCAAAAATATAAGAGAAAGGCTAAGGGAGAGAAAAAAAATGAAGAATTAGAAAAGAAGGAGATAAGTCCCTTTCTAAAAAACAAGATAAGCTCAAAAATCTTAAATCTAGCCAAATTTAGGAAAAGTTTGTGGATTTTCAATAGAAATTCTTACATATCTATGGATTTTGATTGTGCACTAATATTTTAATTTCAAAGAAAGGAAGTGAAGAAAGAATTCTTCAGGGATTTATTGTTTTAAGATTGAAGAAGAAGAAGGAATTCAAGTGGGTAAGTAATTATGAATAATATATGAAATTCCTATAAAGTTATCCTAGAGGGGTTGAATAGAATATTATAAGTTATCCTACCCATTTTTTTGCAAATGTTTGGATTGATTGTAATCTTTTTAATTTTTCCTAAGTGTGTGTATGCTATAAAGTCTCTACTAAAGTATTTTATCAAATAAGTTATGTGCATAAAAATAAAGAGATAGACAATTATATACTCAATCCACAATAAGAGATTTATACTGGTTCGGCATGATGACCTACATCCACTCTTCTAAAGCTCACCGTCGAGCTTAGGTATACTTCATTTATGTATTATTATAACCTAGGTCAAAACAATCAAAACTCAACTACTTGTTTAAAAGTAAGCTACACAATAACGCTTGGTGTCTCCGACAAGTGTGTATTCCGACAAGTGTGTACTACTTCTAGTGTCTTCGATGGATGTAGTCAAGCTTTTAGTGTCTCTGACGAAAGTAAAGCTAAGAATAAATGAATATGAATGAAACTAAATAAAATTGAAAAACAAATGTTACTACAATATGGCTGATGTTGTTACTATACTAAGTGGGAGTGCTCCTTGTTGAGCTAGTTTGTCTTAGATCACCTACAATGCTCCAAGCCTTGGTTCTTGAGCTTCTAGAGCTTGATCAAGCTAACATTTCCTCTTGGGACAACCCACAAGTAACTCACTTCAAGTGTACTAGCTAATGGTAGAGAGAGAGTTGAGTAAAAAGTGTATTTCTCACAAGATAGGATGGTTTCAAAGCTCAAAATAGTAGAGAATGAGGCTTTTCTTCAATGGAGGCTCCAATTTAGCAAGGATTTTCACACTATTTTGGATTTCTTTTCTTACCTTACCCTAAATGGAAGCATCCCTCTTATAGTGGACAAAATCCACTCTCAGCCATGGGATTGGTATCTTCCAAAATGGACAAGTAACCTGGCCCATAGATTCAAAAATAGAGTTTTGGAAGTACTGATTCACACCCTTGACTGATCAGGCACTTGGAGATAGGCCAAGAGGGGTAATAGGTGCTTAATCGATCAGGAGATGAGGCATACCATTTTATACGAGGCGCTTGATTGATTAGAACCAAGGGATATGTCCTAATAGGCACCTGGTCGGTTAGGCACCAAGGGGCATGTCCCTTGGTTATGGGTGCCTAATCAATCATGAGTGAAGGGGCATCCTAGGTTGGTTTGCAATGCTAAGTGCCTCAACTGATCATGAGTGAAGGGGCATCCTAGGCTGGTCTACAATACTGAGTGCCCTAATCGATCATGAGTAAAGGGGCATCCTAGTTGGTTTGCAATGGTGAGTGCTCTGATCGATCAGGCACTAGGAGATCGATCAAGGCTAAGCGCTTGATTAGCCAAGTCTTAAGGGTATCAGTCAGGTCTCAAGGGGCATATCGGGTTGTGCTTCATTTTGAACTCCCTGATCGGTTAGGCATTTGTTAGACTTGGGTTTTCTTGGATTTTTGAGAGTCTTCACTTGGGCATCTCACCTGGGCACTTGGCCAATGGCTATACACATGTTAAAGCCTTATTGGAGCTTATTCATGTTTCCTAAATGCCTATATGAATGCCTGCATCATACCTTGTTTAGGATGAGGCATTTGTAGCTCAGCTCAATGTTTTGATCTTCTTGTCTTTGGTCCTCATGAATGTTCATGATGTTGCTTGATCCTTGATACATTTGGGACATTTACAAGACATACAATTGCGTTTAACCATGTGATTGACAAACTTCATACCCGTGATTTAACAATCTCCCACTTTGTCATTTTCATGGCAAAACCCTAGTGCAAGAATTCTACCCAATAATGATTATAGACAAAGAAATAAAGACGAACATCTCAACTACAAATCTTGATCTTTAGCCATATGAGATGCTTAACTTGAGTTTGCAAAACTTGTACACATACATTTCTCATGCCTTTTAAAAACAAAGTATGAAATAAATGAGCATGATGTAATGTGAGAGTGTATAGTGTGTGCTAAATGAGGTGATTAGATTAGTATTTGTTTAGTGATTTATTTCTCTTATGCCCCGAAACCCACACACGTAGATTGGGGTAATAATGTGGAAGTACACATGCTCGACGTCATAAATCTCAGAGTGTGACATTACCCTTTTCTTACAGAAGGGGTTTCTTGCTTAACTTACTTATTTGCAGTGTATATATTTTTTTCATTCTTTTTATCTAATTAATTATCATTCATTACCAAGCATTTTTAATGGAGAATATAGTCATATGAAACATCCATTATTATCAATTGTAATGGAAGTTATCATGTATATTAAACTATACAGCGAAAAATAACCAGTAGCACGAAATATTTATCTCAAATAAACTACTAAGCTTGAAACTAAGTATATCCATGAATATCCAAATAGTAATAGTAATGACCATCTAACTGACCAACATACACCTAACCATTCAACTAGGGTACTAACATTCAAATAAAAATCATGTCTTATACATCATCGTCTCATACATGAAGTATTGAGAAATATATCTAAATAGAAAACAGAAAGAAAAAAAAAGACACTCTCCATTACAACAAAAAAACACCTTTTATAGCGTTTTTCAATCACTGTTCAGAGGTGCATTGCGAAAAAGCGAATATTTTATATAGCGCTTTGAAAACGCTGCATAAAGTACTTTACATAGTGCTTTAAAAATGTTGCATAAAGTGAACCTTAGACATTGTTTTAAAAACGTTGCATAAAGTTACTTTTTGCAGCGTTTTAAAAAGTGAATTTTTTACAGAGTGTTTAAAACACTGTGTAAAGTGTTTTTTTTTTTTTTTTAAATTTACCTCCCCTATTCTCTTCCTGACATTTGACTTGACATTTTCTAACCTAACAACTACGAAAATTTCTAAAAAAATCACCACCATGTGGTATAGAACCAACCACATGGTGATTGCTTTGCCAAATGTAATAAACTAGTGTGATGGGAAAACCTTATTTTTCATTTTTCACAAGAAACCATGATAAATGATTTCTGACCTACTAGCAATTAAGATACAGATCTTAACAGATAGGTATGAAATAAATCAAGATATTTGAGAAGTAGCGTTACCAGTAAACCATTCCTAAGAAAACATTGATGATATCTTTACTCCTCAACATGGTCAAGTGTAGTGTATAAGACTTTTAATGATATGCGGACTCTGTAACAAAACAAAACCCTCACTGTAGCCTTTCCTAGATCCAACAAAAATTATTACTTAAGTATATACCAAGTAGCTAAATCACCTAGGACATTTGCCTCCCTTGAGAAGTAACTGATTTTGACAAATAGGCAAAACAGTCTCTCTGAACACACTACCATACCTACCCACCCACCCACAAACATTCACAGAAATATGTGTAACAAGAACCACAACAACAATTAGGTGTACACAATTACACCACAACCATCCCAGTGAGCCTAAAGTATTAAAAGTTCACTCATTCGCTTGTTACTAAATTCAGATCTATAATCTAAAAAATGACTACGAGTTCTTATGTGGTTAAGGGTGAAGTTTATCAAGATAGGTTTTGTCTCCAAGAAAAGAATCAAATCTCCATGCTATGCACAAATGACACAACAGACCTCAAAATCAGTGAGAAACAAATGATCCTGGTCAATCCATGCCTAGGCATAACACTACAGGAAGGCTCTGCAAGAATGCCTTTCATTGATCAGAAGCCTCATGGCAATCTCTTCTTAGTGAAGTGACTGTCGGAGAGACTACATTATTGTATGGAAATCATCATCAAAAGTTTAGCCACCTGATTAGACAGAAAAAACCTTCCAAGATTAGTCACTTTTCACCATTACTTTAGTCACACACTTAGAATCTTCAGAAGTCTATGCAAAAGTACCTAACTTGCCATTCCAAAAAGATGTCATATGACCATCACTTCGGTGTTAAAATGTGTTCTCCTTTTGGTCTATAGAATCCTCAAATGACGCTTGTAAAGACCATGTAGCAATAATCTAACAATGTCGAATCCCCCTACTCTAGACAGATTAGATCATAATCTAAAATATTTCTCATATAAAAGGTGGTGAAGAAAGTTCCCTTTAAAGACCCAACCATAACCAGAGTTGTTCCACTTGCTGGAGACTATTCCTTATTCCTTGCACTACACAGGAGCCTAAAAGAAATACCATGCTCAATTAGAAAGTTTTGACAAAAGATGGTTAGTTTAAATTTATGGAATTCATAGATATTCTAGAAGTTGTGATAGTACAAAGCGTAGATAGCAATTTAACTACAATTTCTAATTCTAAAGGAGTAGGTAATCCCAACACCAAAGAGAACCCCAAGTTAATCAAGGACATAGCAAATACAGCTATAATAATTAGAGAAGGCTTCAAAATGCTGTTAAGCTACCACACACAAGCAAAGCATTTCATTTGTAACACCCATGGCCCAGAATATATAATAATAACACTTTACGACACCACACCCATAAACCACTCAACCCAAAAGAAAGTACATCTCCCAACTTTTTTTTATATATACTGAACTATAATAACACTTCACGACACCACACCCACAATCACCTTAATGGTGACAATACAAAAAGAAAAAAAACAACAACAACAACAACAACAAACAGCCTTATCCCAACTATTTGGGGTCGGCTACATGAATCCTGTTACG
>JAOXJP010253217.1:0-21756 GCA_025762735.1 Platanus orientalis | reverse complement strand
TATATATATATATATATATATATATATATATATATATTTTGCTTTGATTTTGTTTTATGTTTAGCTGTTTGAATACATTATTATTATTTTATTTAAAGTGATTTTAAAATTGCCAAATAGTGTGTAGAGGCTAACAAGACATTGTCAGAATTTAGTCAAAATTTTTTTAATCCTATGTTCAAAGTTTGGATACATATTTGGATATTCAAATCTAATCCAAATTATTTTTTTTATTTCACAAGAAATCGATTTAAGTTATATTTTCAATGAGACAAAAATCAAATCATTTAGAGTTGATCTAACTAAGATATGATCAAAACACCATCGGATAGTCAAATCAGACACAATTAATATACAAAGGTTAATTAAATATCTTGTTTTATGTGTTTGTGATTATATTTTTTATGTGTTTTTTTATGATCCTTTAGTATTTTTGTTCATATATTATCATTTTATTTTTTAATTTATTTTTCTGTCTTTGTAGCTTAAAGAACTATGTTTTATGTAATTATTATGAATATGTATAAGTTATGTTAAACCGAATTTATAAAATAGTCTTGATAAGAAAATTTTGGAAAAAAATTTTAGATGTTATTTTTATTGAAATTTTATTTTTTAATTTATTTATGTCTCATAAATATTTTATAATTTTTCATAGATATTTTATAAATCAAATAATGGTTTTAAGAAGATTGGACAAACTATAATCTATTCCAAGTTTTTTGAACCACCCAATTTGATCTTGTCTTAACTTTTTATATACACATTATTTTTGTACCAAAATTTTCTCTATGTGTATATAAAATATATATATTGATTTTTTTTCATGATTTTTTGAGCTATATTACTGAGCTAACTAATGAGAGAAACATGTAGGATTTGTAAAGTTTCTAAAACTCAAATTTAGAAACAATAAAAACTTAGGTTTGTTTTAGATATTTATAGACTGTTAAAAATATTGAAAATTTTTATTTAACTTTATTATGATTTCATTATTATGTATGTAAAATTTTATGATTTTTTTATGTGTATAAGTTTTAAAAAATATATTAACAATTCGGATTCTGAATTTCAGAAAACTTTCTATTTTGTGACATAAAAATCAAAAAACTAAAAATCCTTATCATAGACCTATAAATATCACAAAATTATACAATATCATAGGTCATAGAGTATAAAATATCCATGTAAACTTTTATGAAATTATGATTTGATTTTAATATTTAAATAATAAAAAAGTCATGGTGTCACATAGGATTCCGAGATTAATACAGTCCATAAAAGTTAAATGAAAACACTAATTATGGTAATTTTAAATTAATGATTTATTGTACTAATCTTTGAATTGATTAGATGCAAGGTGAATCCCCTCGAGATATGTTTCTATGTAGCATGTTAATTAGATGACCATGGTTATAATTCTTTTTATTTTATCTTGTTTTTTTATTGTATTGATCAATGTAGCATGTTAATTAGATGACCATGGTTATAACTTAATATATTTTGTCACATGTGTACACACCCACATGAACTAGTTAAGGCAACTCACTTATACATGCATAACACTTATTTCCAAAATAGAACTCATTTTTGCACATATTATAAATAGAAAAAAAAAAACCCTAGGTTTGAACCAATTTAAGTAAGTAACCACGTATGTGGGTGGACCAAGGTGCCTGACACTTTCCTTGGTTAACAATTGAACCACTTTCCTAGAACATCTGAGTTGATCAGTTTATTAGAAGTATGATATTTCAAAAGACTTTAAAAATAAATAATTTTTTTATTTTCAAAAAATAGATTTCTAGTCACATCTTTAAAAAGGCTAATGGTGGCCTCTTGTCATCGCATGTTAGGCTCATGATGAGTGGACCTATTTTTTAAGAAGCCCATCCGTCGTACAAAAACCTAGGTCCACGGTAGTAATCCTTTGAAAACATAACAACGTTGAAGATGGAGCCTGATTACCAACCGGAGAGTACTGTTGACAGAGAACTGTACCTCAACATTCAAGCACCCCACTAGCGGTTGGAGCTATATTTTAGAGGTATCTTTGTGCTTTTACTTCTACAATTGCTTATATTAAAGGGTTAAAACCCTAGTTTGTCTTTAGAGAGAACCAAAAAAAAAGGAAAAAAGATGACTTTTTTAGAGAAATTGATTATCTTTTCTTTTGAATATGGTGGAACTGGTGTGATTCCATGGACAGAAACAACTTTGTTGAACCACGTAAATTGATGTGTCTTGTGTGTGTGATTGCATCTTATTTCTTGCTCCTCTTCTTAACAAACAATAGCAAGGAATTAATCTTAATATGAGAGCCTACTTTCCATTCCTCTTACCAACCTGCGTGGACACAAATAAGCTATGATTCAAATAATGCATGGTGGTTAACCTAGCAAAAGATTGTTGGTGGGATTGATTGATGACACTTACAATATTCACAAATTTACTTCCAGTGGTGCTATTATGACAAAACAGATCAGCAATGTGAAACAAAATGAGAAAATAGGAATGTGAAAGAATCAGTTTCGCAAAACACAAGAATTTACATGATTCTGCATTCATGGGTGAAGACACAATCAAGAAGCTGTTCACTATAGTGAACATTACAAGTTACAACGTTCTCCCAAAAACCCGAAAATCGGTTGGGATTAGGTACAAATGAATTTTGTACAAACCGGTGCAAACGGCACCAAGGGGCTGACGCATCAGCATCGAAAAGTGATTTACACTTTTTGGGGGGTGGCACTTTTCACTTTTCTGTGCTGATGTGTCCACACATTGGCATCGTTTGCACGAAATTCATTTGTACCTAATCTTCTGCGCTCAAAAACCCATCCCAAAATCGTGCAAACAACTTATATCTCAGCCTAAAACCCTTCTCCCAAATGGCACATGGAAACCCAAAAATAACCCTCCAAATAGGTTGCTTATTGGACTACTTTCGAGCTGAATTAGACACAACATCACAACAGGTACAAAACCAAAAATCACACAACTGACACAAGCTTCTAAGTTCAAACATAGAAAAAGTAGTCCAGTTAACAAGAAATCCCCTCCTCTTTCCTCTTCACCAACTTTGTTTTTGTAGAGAGTTTGATGGAAGACAGTGACAAAATAATTTACAAAAGATACATACGTGAATGAAGTAGAGAAACAGAAAAACAGGCAGCTACTAGTCCTCTCTCAAGCCTTAAAAAGTTAAAATAACAGAGACAGTATATCAAGTGAAGTAAGATAAATATGATGCACAGAGATTAATAGATGACTCAGGAGATGGAATGGCGTCGATCTCTGCTGGGCTTCGTTCGACCTTTGGCATCAATAGGCTTGACTTCATCCGCTCGCACAAACGGATACAGCCGCCCCAGTTTTTTTGACATGGAGTTGATAAATGACTTTCGAGGCAACGGGGGCTTACCAGAAGATGGTGTAGTGCGTCCTGTAGGAGTGTTTGTTGTTGATTTCTCAAGTTCTTTTAACCTCATCCGCATCCTCACCAACTCCATTTTCAGGTCCTCATTTTCTCTTCTTAAGCTCGAGAGCTCATCAGTGGGTGCGTGGTAATCTGTGGAGTACAAATTCACTTTCTGTGGCAATGCAGGAGATTCCCCACCCAAAAGGCTTCCGTTCATGACATCCCGAAGGCGTTGCTGCTCGTAGTAAAGCACCTGCACCACGGTTTGTACAGGAAGGCGATCGTTCTGAGCCGCATGAGCACAGGCCTCCCGCGATAGCTTCTGGCAGTCCATCAAGCTGCAAACCCTCTTCCTCTCCATCTCACTCAAAGCAGGATGAGCCTGCGAATTATTACAACCAAAGTTAATCATGAAGACAACTTCCAGGCAAGAAACAGATTGAAAAACACTGATATTGGAACAATATATAGATATAATATGAGCCAAAATCTATGCTAAACTATGGGAAAATGCCAAAGAAAGCAGGAGCAAAGAAGCAGTTGTCAGAAGTTAGCTATGTTAAGAGTGAATTAACCAACTCTCCCATAACCTTAAGGTATTAGGAGATGCAAGAATTAATATACTTCCACACACCCCACCTGGGAACACTGGGGGACAAGGTGCGAGTCCACAACGATTGAGTATGCAGTATTACGTCTTGGATAATACTTTTACTTCCACAGGGATTCGAACTCACGACCTGGCTTGGCTCTGATACCATGTTAAATAAAGCAATTAACCATCTCTCCGAAAAACCAGTGGTTGTAGAAGAGAGTTAATATATATATATATATATATATATACTTGACATATATTTTAATAGGGTGCATCTATTTTGCATTTTGCAAATGGAGGACGGTATGTGTTTCAACTTAAGTTAAACATCAAAATAAAACCTATATATTCATTTATACTACAAACTAAGATCTAACTATAATCCAGTCCAACTAAAATCCAAAGGAAGCAATAAAAATGTAGAAAATAGTACTATAAATGAGAAGAAAAAAAATCAGACAAGAGAATATACCTTCAAGTAGATATCTATGGCTCTATACATTCCATCCTCTGTTATCCTTGATTGTTCTGGGACTAACTCAGCAAGACTGATAAACTTCGAAATTGATAAGTTACGATCAGAGGCTATTTCAGCAAGGTAGTCCTCCATTAACTTTCCAACCCGCTCTATGTCACTTGTAGGAGGGGATACGAACTCATCATCGGCATTGTAACACAATCGAGTCCCATCCATTTCATAGTCAAGGAAGTTCATCATGATGCGTTGTACTGTGTCCACATCAAACAATGTGTCACCGGTGAAGGAAAATGAAGGAATCAAGAGATCATCCAGTACTGCCTGTCCAAGTTGCAAGCCCATCCTCTTCTCCAAATCAAGCCGGCAAGCAACCGTTGTCTCTAGATAGATCGCAGCGCGAAGCAGCATAGAGAGAAAGCTAACAGATATTGCATTCTTCTCCCTTGGCAGAAGACTCACAATTGTCTCCAACATGCCCATCTTCTCATGTTCCTGTTTTGGCTCAATTTTCTTCCTTCCCTTTCAAAATATTTCCTGCAATCAAGAGATCATCACCATTCACACCAGAGCATGGCAATGTTTTCTGTAAATATCTCAAAATTTATGCCATAACAGAATTCTGCTGCCAGTTCAATTGCTTGAGCCCCACCCAGAATATCGGGGATTTCAATGACTAAGATATCAGCATCTTTAGCCTCTGAGACCAATTTTCTTATGTATCCACACTTTGAGACCAATGAGAACTACAATTGAAGTTTTCAGAAAATCAAGTTCTATACACACCATAATCTAAATTCACAATTTAAGAAAAGATTCTGGTTGCTTCTGACAATAGGCTTGATATTGAATTATAAAACATACATATGGCGAAAATTAATGATCAAAGATAGCCAGTTTTTTGTGGACTGTATATTAAATTGTTACACTTCCAACTATTATAGTTTTTCTTCTTTTTTTCCCCTTCATCTTCTCTTGATTTTCTCTTTCACTACTACTGTTTTGCTAGTGCTGATGATACTTGGAATTGAAAAGCAGAACAAAGATTGGTGGGCTACCTTGTGCAATGAAAATATCTAACAGAGAGCTGGAAACTCTTTACACAGTCCATGTTGTCACCAAACATCCCCATATAAGACGGATAGAAAGAAAGTAAAAAAAGAAAAAAAAGGAAGCCTTAGTTTAGGCTTCCAATCCCAAGCTTCATTACATACCAAAAAATTCTTACAACATAGGCACCTATTTGAACTTACATTACAGTTTTGCTCATAATAAGTAAAGAACAGGTCCACTATTTTTTTTTTCTTTTCTTTGGTAGATATGTCAATAGATGTTTGGATACCCAAAAGATACATCCACCTTTGTAAATGCTCTTAGAGTTGAAAACTGTTGCGACTATAACAAGAAGCAACAATTCCATGAATGACTAGAAGTTCAAGTGGAAAGATATATCACTTCACATTTGTCAATTAAACTTTACTTCATCTGTGGAGACAAAGCATTTTGAAAAACTGATGGTGTTTTACTTTTATATTGGTAATGTTTACTTGATTTAAAAAGAAAGAAAGGTAAAAAAGGACAGAGAGCTCAAAAGCCAAGGGTATCATGTTCTGCCCTATATGTACAATGACCTTCATTAATTTGCAAGTTTTAGTTGGATTTATGTCAATCAAGAAGTCCAATAACTTTATTATTATTATTATTATTATTATTATTATTGTTGTTGTTGTTGTTATGATGAATAAGAGGTCCCATAACTAAAAAATTGGGAATAAAGGATCACAGAATCCACAAGATAAAACACATAGCTAGAGTTTAAAACATAGTTAGAATCATAAAACCCTCCTCAAACACACTAAATTATGCAAAGGCAACCCCCACCCCAATCAATTTTCTACCTAAAATGCCAACAACAAAGAAACCAGATGTCCATACCTGCAAGCTATCCCTGTTGACCTTTTTAATGGCAACCACAATTCAGTCCCCCTGACCATCAGGAGGCTTGATTGAACCTTTATAGACACTTCTAAACCCACCTTCCCCAATCTTAAGCAACCTATTAAAATCATTAGTCATGTTCCTCATGCCAGTAAATGCCACTGCTCCTCAAATTGGCAAGTTATGGAGTCAAGAACCGACAAAATGAGAACTCTGTGCTCTCTGTCAGCCCTCTCTCACACCAGTAAATGCCACTGCTCCTCAAATTGGCAAGTTATGGAGTGAAGAACCGACTAAATGAGAACTCTGTGCGCTCTGTCAGCCCTCTCTCACGCCAGTAAATGCCACTGCTCCTCAAATCAAATTGTTTGATTGGTTTCACCTCCACTGGGATTGTAGAATACTTCAAGATTTGAGTGTTGGCAGACCTAAGCAAGATCTTCAGGAGGATCCTATCCAACAAAAATTTTAAAAGGCTTCTTCTCATTTTCATTACTAACCATGTGAACATGCCCTTTATCTAAATTCATCTCAGCAGATGCCTTAGTAGCGGATATAGTAGCACCATCCCCATATTCAAACTCCCTTCCACAAAATAATTAGCTATTAGTCTTTGAAGAGTAATTAAAATAAATACGAAGTGTATTTACTTAGAAATAATCATTATATTTATTCACTGGATAATTTAAGAATTTATAGTTGCAAGACAATAAATGGAATTTACTGGATTCACTGATACGATTAATTGGTATACAATTGAATTTTTAAGTCAACACCATTTTACCAGTCTGTAGCCCATACTAGTGGAGGAATCCACAGCCAAAATTATTGAACCTGTCTTTGCCTCTAAACCACCATATGCCAACAAATACAGAAAACTTGCACAAATCATCCATGCAGGATAACATGGTATCCATTTTTTCCCTTTCATGAAGTGCTTATGAGGCAAGAAGTTGAAGAAACAGAGCAGAAGATCATGAAAAAGCTGCACCCAGTGGCACCAAATAAATAGGACTAGAAAGAACTGCTTAAGGTTACTAAAGACATTCCAATCAAATAAATGGGTTGTACCACAGCAATCATTGATTTAATGTAAGCCTTTCAAATACTTGATTTAAACATGTATGCTACTCGAACTGTTTATTCGTTAGAGAGAGTATAAGAAAAGGAGTCCTATAAAAAAAGCTTCTCCCAATTTTTATTTAGTTCCTTTTCCATCTGTCTTATGGGATTTTCCAGTGAATTTAACCGCCAATGTATTAAAAATGTAGAAGCACTTGCCGACGGTATAATTGACAGAAACAATATAAAAATCAAGACTAGATAAAACTGTGTTAAAAGAAAAAGAAATTTCGCAGTAGATAATGAAGCTGAACGTCACTAGATAGTGAGAAGAAAACTAAAATGATAAAATATTCTTCCAAACCAAAGATCAAAGGAAGTTTACGTTACTTCCTTCCTAGACTTGATAGACTTGCTTTGAAGGGCCAGTGGTGTCAATGACCCGCATATTGGAATCGGAAAGCTGAGGAGGTGAAGGAGTTGTGTACATCTTACCTTGCATTCCAATTAGATCTTGGTCAAAGAAAAGCAATCTCTATTTAAAACATGTATCTCTGTGAAGAGAGGCAAAAGGGGAAGGGTGAGACGTAGACCAAGTTCTCCCCCTTTTTCATCATCAGTTGTGGGGGTTTTATAGAGAGAAAACAGAGAGGGGTTTCCAAGGTCTTTGTGTCGGCTAGGCTTGATGGTGAGTGGAAACAGGGAAGAGGGGTAAAGATGGAGACGTGAGCTGTGGAGAGAGAGGCAAGATCAGGAAAGGAAGAAGAGATGGGATCTTCTTCCATTGCATATGAAGGTTCAAGCCACCCTTCGTCGTCGAAAAATCAAAACGCTCTCAATCCCCGCCCCTAAAAATCAATTCCTCTTTTTCTTGTAAACCTTCATTTCAAAGCTAGATTTCCTTCCCTCTTCCGTTTTTTCCCCCTCGAGCAGAGGACAATTAGGGTTTCAAATTCGTGCTGCACCAACAGATCTTCTGATTTGAGCTCGTTCATTTGTCCAATCCAGAAATGTCATTCTCATCCATGAATCCCAGATGGAACCGTGCCTTCGACGCAACGCGGGAACGTGCGGACACAGGACACGGTCTAACACTTGATTGGCATCTTCGTCGGAGAGAAATCG
Source organism: Platanus orientalis (assembly GCA_025762735.1). Taxonomy (NCBI): domain Eukaryota; kingdom Viridiplantae; phylum Streptophyta; class Magnoliopsida; order Proteales; family Platanaceae; genus Platanus; species Platanus orientalis. The sequence goes on along the minus strand of JAOXJP010253217.1, from coordinate 13,140 downwards.
TTCCCTCTCTCCTCAGATTTTTGGGAGAAATTGGTTGAACTTCCTCTAACTCTTCAATGGCCCCAACAGCAAGTTCGCCAAGAGGAGATAAAATGGATTTTTACCAAAGGGGAAAAGAAATCAGAAATGGGAAGAGATTTGGGCCGAGAGCCTGCTTCTAGCAGAAGAAACCTAGGCGGCCCAAGAGAGCCAGGCAGGAAGCTTTCTGCCCATGAAGAGAGAAAGAGAAGAGGGCGAGGTAGAGAGGAAGGAGAGAGAGATCTCGGGAGTGGCGTGTGGTCTCCAAGAGGGTTTTTTTAGGGAAAGAGGTTGGTGGCTCAATTGCCTCTCCTTCTTTGATGCCTGATGCCTGATGCCTGAGCTCTGTACAACACTCTGTGATGTCGCCCTGGTCAGCTGCTGCTCCATTAAGTCTTCCTTCGACACATCCGGCCAGAGATGGAGATTAGGTGGAAGCGAGGAGATGGGGACAACGGAGAAGGAAGAGGAAGCGGAGGGAGAGACGGAGCGTAAGCGCGAAAACGCGGGAAGAGGGAAAAGAAAATGATTGGAGTATAGCCAACAGCAGGTATGTAGGTATTGCGGGTGGAGTATAGCCAGCGTTTTGAAACCGCTGATTATAGTGATTTTGCCTATACAGCATAAACAATCTTTTTAAAACGCTGTATAAACCAAATATAAATTTATCATCATATATTTAACGTTGTTTATTCTAGTTACCCCATTTAGCAACATTTTGTTATAAAAACTGTATCAAATTACACCTTTGACAACATTTATACAAAAACGCTGCCTAAAACATGTTATTAAAAATCATTTTTGTTATAATGAATCCAAAATTCATTCATTCTATAAATTTTTAAGTGGAAGAACAGAAAACACCTCATCATCTTAGATGAAACACTTTTTTCTACTAAATTTTCTTGAGAATTCTTTTAAATTGACTCATGTTCTTGCAAATTGGATTTGAGCTTTTCCTGATTTGCTTTGCAAAACTTTCAATCTTTACATAAATGACCTTTCTTTTGACAATTTCAACACCTTGGATTCATATGCTCTTTCAACTTAAAATCTTGAATTACTTTTTGAATTTGGACCTCGTTATATGAATCTTCCTCTTACCATCATTGCATCAGTTGAATAATTCACACCTAATTTTCTACGAGACTCTTTAGAAAGAAATATAGAAATACCTGATTCCATTATAAGGTCATTAGTGTTGTCTAAATGCATAATCAAACCATCTTATAAATCGGGCATCGACCAAAACAGTAGAGAGAACTTTTCTTTATCATTAGTTTCACATCAACTGCAATCAATATACTAATAAGAGTATTAAACACAACAAATTGTTTTGGAAAAAGGATCCATTTTTAATCCTTAGATTGTAAAGCTATCAACAAAGAAAAATTTTATTTGAAATAAATTTTCCTTCATACAAATTCTACAATTTGTCCCATAAACCTTTTGCTGCTGTTTAATTAGACACATTGAATAATACCAAATCATCAAGTGCTAGATCATTGCTAATTGGCCATTTTTATTAAAAGAATCATTAGTCATATCTTTAAGCTTATTTTTCTTGCCTTCAATTGCAATTGCACAACCCTTTTTCACCAAAACTAGATTCATATTTAGTTTTCACAATGTGTAATTGTCCCGTTGAGTTTTGACACCTTAAATCTTATAAAACTTGAACTTGCCATCTCCAACATGTGTAAACACGAATGCTAATATCAATCTGGTGTGAAAAGGGGTTTGTCAACCAATGAGGATCTAATACCAATTGTTGGAAGCGTTGCACACATAAGATTAATAACTAAAAGAAAGAAAAAGAAGAAATAAGTAAAAAACAATGAATACGATGATTTACATGGTTTGGCAAGATTGCCTACATTCATGGGGAATCAAACAAGGATCTATTTCTTCACTAATTAAGGAGAAATACAAGAAAGTACAATGGTATTCCCGCTCTCTCCACGCAATCCAACCCTAAGAACCCTTAAGGAAATAACCCCAAAAACCAAAAAAAAATTAACACATAAAAATGATTCATCCATATATCATCCTCTTATATAAGGTTTCTTTGCAAAAGATATAGGGTTAGAAATACTCAATCCTAGAGAAGCTAGGATTCATACATACAAGAAAGGAAGAGTTGATTTCCTTCTAGGAAACCTATCTTTATATAATACCCATTACCCTATTAGAAATGAAGAGAAGGGAGCTCACAAAATAACAATTATATGCTAAAACTTTACCTTCTTTTATTGGCACAATCACCAAGTTGATTAGAAGTTTCTACAACTTCTTCAATGGGAATAGGGATTGGAAGATCTTCAACAATCTCTATAACCTTGGGAAACATAACTTGCATTTCAACCTCTATTGGTGTAGATTCTAGTCCTTAGATGTAAACCTCCATCCTTAAAGACTTTGGCTTTTGAGGCTGTTGGCACCATCTTAAAATTCTACTCGTAGATGAAGAATGTGTGGATTTTAATGAGTTTAGAAATGAAACTGTAAACAAAGACACGTGGTGAGAATGGCATTATGACACATGTTAGTATTATTGGCACACGATAAGGATAAGTAATTGCCTACACGAAGTAGGCCAGTTTTGGACACTATATACCCCATGACGAGCATCCGCCACAACATGGAAAAATGGAGGTAGCATCGACGGAGAGTGGAAAGTGTAAGGAGCCAACCATGCAACATGGAGAAGAGGTTACAACTACTGTAACTAGATAGATCGATATAAATAAGTCAGGAGAAGAAGAAGAAATATAGCCTCAATATCAATATCGAATTTTATTTCAATCTTAGGAGTAGGAGTAGTTCTATCTTAGGAGTAGAGTAACTTAGTTTGTAACTTAATTCAAGAGAGGGTGGACCTAGTTTATCCACAATGTTTGTAATTATCTCAGTTGATGTCAAGTGGAGTGAGCCCATTTTGGGAGGTTCATGAACCCTTGGATCAAGTGAGGTGTTTGTATTCTGCCATCGATTAATTGCATTAACAAAGTTTGGTTTCTTTTCTTCCCTTCCCCTTTGAAGACTCATGATAGTCCTCTTCGTTGAGGCATGTACCAAACCTAGCCTAGTACCCTGGTGTACCCATACTCAGGGTAGTGTGTGGAAAGAGAAAAATTTCCCCCCAACACAGAGATTGGAGACCACAATGGGAGTACGATTCGAGGGAAAGGAAGATCCAACACCTCAGAGAAAGGGAGTCATTTCTTTAATGGAAGATTATGGCTTAAGAAGTCCCTAGTCTCTAACGATGAACTTGATTCATTTGACAAGCTGGCCGTAGTGATGGCTATGGCCTTCCGGGTAATGGTTGAACGAGGTCCAATGGAAGAAAACCTTGGATAGGATGTGAAGAAATGGTTTAAAGAAAGGAAAATTAGCAACCTTACACCGGGTTCCCACACTAGACATGGGGCCAAGGTAGGGTGTGATTCTCTTTAATAGACCAACAAATCGGCATCCTACAAGAGGCAATTGGCCAAAAATACCATCTTTTTATCAATTAGAATTGACTCTACCAAGGATAAAAAATAATTCCTAAAGAAAGGAGTGAGAGACTTCAACCTTCCAAAGGTTGTCTAAAGAGTTCATCGTCGAGTGACAAACACACAAACAATACGAGTTGTTTTCAAAAGAAAACTCAAGTATCAAAAAGTATGAATTACGTGTCTCGAGATAGTCCAATAAAGCATGACAACATTTTCATACAGCCATATGGGGATGCAAGACAACTAGACCTGTATTCATTGTATGAGAAGAATGTACTGTCTCAAAAGTACAAAGGAAATGAGATTGAGTCAACAAACCAACCAAGTGGTAGTTGAAGCACAAGATCGAGCTGTAGATGAAGGTCGAAGGACGAGACAAAAAAAAAACTACACGAGGTATATGCTAAACAAACCTCTTGATAGGAAGATAAAAGACCGTGCATTAACTTAACAAATGAGGGAGAGTAATTCTTTGAGAACTTTGGTGTGGCCAAAATCGATATTGGCCATCACCATTCCATAGAATGGTGATGGCCAATTAGAGCCCTTCAAAGGTAAACAAAAGAGCAAAGTCCTTTGTAAGTCTATCAAGATTGGATTGATGACACTAATGAAAGTGACAGACTAGGATTCAATGGCATGACTAGAGGAGTCAGGTGAGGAATCGTCTACGCCAACAAAGGTGTCAACCAATGAATCAACGACACCCTCAAAAGTGGTAGATGTGGGAGAAATAGGAGTGACATATTGAACGATATGCCAAATAGGAGAAGCTAAGTTGAATTGCACCGTAATACAAGTGGACATCAACATGGTCACAATAAATATAGTGATCAATGAAAGATGTCGAGAAGTGGTCAAATGCAAAAGTAGGATGATGACCCAGAGAGGACGAGTCATTATGATCTCGAAGCTAACATGGGTTGATACGATTGCAGTTGATTTAGTTAGGAAAGATCAAGTAGGGCAGTCTTAGGATGACAAAGATCGTAACCTTGGCTTGGAAAACTTGAGTATCGAGTGTTGAGATAAGCAAATGTTTGGCCAAGATACCAAGATCCAAAAAGTGAGAAGTCGAGCATCTTAAAGCCAAATGATTTGGCGACAACTCTCAATAACTTAAAGATTATTAGGCTTGAAAAGAGTCAAGGCATAGGAAGCTGACCTAGAATGACTTCGTTTCTTAAATGTGTCGTTGACTCAAGAAAAGAATTTCAAAATGTAGAGGGAGAGTAAAAGGATCGAAGAAAAAGTCCATGCCTTTGGCCTAAAAATGTGATTTCACCAAACGTAGTCCCAACAAAAGAAGGGATAAAAAATGAAAGACTTTGTGCTATGTAGGGATTGTTTTTTGAAAGTCCTGTTACAACGGAACTTAGTGTTAGCAACATAACACTTTGGGGACTTAAGGGCTAATCGAGTTGGACTAAGCCATGTTGAAGGGTAGGATTTTAGAGAAGACAAACTTAGCAATATGTCTTGGGGGGTAATGTTGCCCTTGGAAATAGAAAACTTAGGTAGAATGAGATGGTCATCCACTCATGGAAGACTAGTTTAGCACAACAAAGCAAGGGATATGTGCGAACCAATCGAAGAGCGACTCAATGGCGAGTTCTACAAGAGGGTTAAACCTCTATATCAGAAGAGGGAGGTGTTTAAGAACAAAAAGGTCCTATGAATAACAATATGAGCCAAGTATTATGGTTCACATAAGGGCAATGAATGTCCCATAATAAAAAGAGACTAAAGCGACTAATTATAATGAAAATGCAAAGAATTTATGGTAAAAAATGTCTAAATAAACTTTTCATTATATATAAGTCAAAAATTACAAAGGCTCTTTCTCATGACAAACAATATCTAAGGGTAAAAATGTCCTTCGAAACGAGATGATGGAAATATCAGGGGCTTATGATGAGACCATCTATCGCTTCTCAAAATAAGAATTAGCCGATCAATAAGATACGTAAGAGGTGGTGATGAACATGCTGTAAAACACGGGCTTATACAGGAATGGTTCAACCTGTACGTCATTATGATCTGAGGGAATCTAGAGGAGGCGTGTTTTTCACCTCTCTAAGAACTACATCAAGGACCACCTAGGGGATGGTTCTGGTCACAAAGAAGAAAGAAAGGGGCTCAATTCAGCATTCCTCCCCTAGGGAGTGCCCCTTTTATAGGACCGTAGCGCACATAGGAGGCAAACGGTGTGAGAAGGGAAAACATACCTAAAGAAGTATGGTTGGAACCGCATCCCCACATGTAAAGCACTCTTACATAACTTGAGATGAATCCCCAGGTTAGCTAAGGAATCCATGTGATCTTCTTGCTCCTTCATATGAGGAGATAAGAGGCTACAAGACTAGACTCCAGCCTTAGGGTGATGATCCGAACCGAGAACATGGAATGAGAAGTTAAAATTAAAACTTCTCATAAACAAGTGAATCCGAGTATCAGGCACAAGACAAGAAGATGAGTTACCCCAGGGAGTCGAGGCCCGATAACATGTTTATAAGAGAGATGAGATGCAACAATGGCGGAGAAGAGATGGGCACAAACTGATGCACAAAATTGGTATTTATTGACCCATCAAGGGAAAGGTAAATATAGGGTGATGAGGAAGATTCAGTTTCCAACACAAAAGCAGTTGACATCAGAGGATACTTCATCTTGGGAGGGGCATCGTTTGTGATTACCAAGTCAAATCAGTTACATCATTGGGTGCAGGTTACACAGAATAATCAATACAGTCTAGTAACACGAACCAGAAGCATCAAAAGTAAGTCAAACACATCTAGTTAAAATCTAAACTAGACACGTGTTGGGAGCATTTATTGGCACCATTTTAAAATTCTACTCTTAGATAAAGGATGCATGGATTTTAATGGGCCTAGAAGTGAAATTGTAAACAAAGACACATGATGAGACTAACATTATGATACATGTTAGGATGACTGACACATGATAAGGATGAGTAACTGTATACACAAAGTAGGCTAGTTTAGGCCCCTACACAACCCACAACGAGCATTTGTCGCAACATAGAAAAGTGAAGGTAACATCAACAAAGAATAGAAAGTGGAAGGAACCAACCATGCAATGTGGAGAAGATGTTACAACTACTAAAACTAGTTAGATCGATATAAATAGGCTAGAAGAAGAACAAGAAAACAACTTCAACATTAACGTCGAATTTTATTTCTATCTTAGGAGTATGAGTTGTTCTATCTTAGGAGTAGGAGTAGGTCTATCGTAGGAGTAGCGTAACTTAGTTTATAACTCAGTTCGAGAGAGGGTGGACCTAGTTCGTCCACAGTGTCTGTAATCATCTTAGTTGATGTCAAGCGGAGTGACCCCATTTCAATAGGTTCATGAACCCTTAGATCAAGTAAGGCATTTTTACTGTGTCACAATTTGATTGCATTAATGAAGTTTGGTTTCTTTTCTATCATTCCCCTTTGAAGACTCAAGATAGTCCTCTTTGTTGAGGCATGTACCAAACCTAACCTGATACCCCAGTGTACCCGTACTCGGGGCAATGTGAGGAAAGAGTAATTTTTCCCACCAACAGAGGCTCTACCTCTACTAACTTGGCATTTATAGTCTGGTCTTCAAGAGTCCTCCAAACCTCTGGAAGCTGTATAATGGCAGCCTAGGTATTTTGGACTGATTTTTATTTTATTTTTTGTTTGTCCCTTCTTTCTAAACAAGGTTGGAGCCTTCTTACCCAATCAGATCCCTTATGGGAACAACTAGTTAAGTCCATATATTTTTCCAAAGAATCAATGCCTGAACCAGTGAGGAAGAGTGAGACAATGCAAGTTGAAGGTACTAGAAGGACTAGAGGAAAGCCAAAATTGACCTGAGTTGAAGTAGTAAAAATGGACATAGCAGCTTGTAATTTAACAACAAATATGACCCTAAATAGAGCGGAATGATAGAATAGGATTTGTGTAGCCAACCCCAAATAGTTGAGATAAGGCTGTTTGTTGTTGATGTTGATTTTCCCAAAGAATCATTCTTTAACGGTAAACCCAAAACCTTGGGCTTTATGAAGATGGAAGAGCGTCTTACCGGAAAGGAAGATTCTTTCACGTGGACTTCATTGGGAAATTAGTAATGTCGATAATATGGATTTGTGGGAGGATCCATGGTTTAGTTCATTACAAGGTTTCAAATTATTTTCTCTTTAGCCCCATTTTTGTCCCATCCAAAAGGTGCAAGATATCATTTATCCCATTTCAAAGATGTGGCAGTTGAGCTGCCTTCAAAATATGTTTTTAGTCCATGGGGGTGAAGTTATTCTAAAAATTCCTTTGAGCCCATATGTATTTGGCATTTGGATAGAAAAGGATCCTTATCAGTTAAGATTGATTATTGCTTTCTCCTCAGTCTATGGCTCCACCTATGGTGATGTCTAGTCAAGGTATCTGGAAAAGAGCTATGAAATCTCCCAATTCTGCAAAAACATCATCATTTTATTTTGCGATGTACATCATTTGAAGTTGAAATGCATAGTACATGTCCTTGGGATTAAATTGGGAAATTGTTTGGGATATGGTTAGATCATTTTGGAGGGTGATTTTTGAAAACTATTTAAGCTTTCTGAGGGCCTATCTCTGACTTTCCGTGGCCAGTTCGTCATGTGAGTCGAGTGTAAGCATTTGTCTATGAAGTTTAATGATTGTATTTTTAAGCATATTAGAAGAGAAAAATGCTCATAAAATGACCCAACATAGGCCTTGTGATCGTGACAGCCGAATGGATTGTATTTTGTGGGATCTTCGGATCCCTTTCTCTAGTTAATGCAAGATATATTTTCATAAAAAAAAGGGAACTCTGTCGAAACTAGGAAAAAAAGAAGAAGTAAATCATATGAACCAGAGCAAAATCAGAGAAACTACATTAATATGGGTGAAATTAAAATTGGCCATCAACACACATATCGGTACCCAAAAATAAGGGTTGTTCATTCATTGACCATAAAAAAACATGGATCGCTAACCAAACTTGAAGAACATGTACACCCTAGCCCAGCAACTGTCAAACAACACGTATGAGAACATGACATAAGGGCTTTTCAATTAGGGAAGGCATTCACACTATGGGAGTTCTCGGTCTATTCATCGGACACGTCCACTCCTTGTTCATGTTAGAGAATCTATAATTCATCGAACAAAGAAGAGATGACATCAGTACACCAATATCAAGGCATATGGGGATGTTTTGTGCGAAATCCAGTGAAAAGAGATCAATTTACTGGAAAAGACGACACCATCGATCATCCCTGCAAGTGGAACAAATTATCCCAAGGGAGACCCATTGAAAGTTTGACATGAAAATTGTTGAAATATACAAGAGGGAAATCTAAAATTTAATACTTTGTTTGTAAGGAGACAATAAATTGAATGTTCGTTGGTAAAGTGGGTTACCAATATACCACTTCGTTCTTTTCCAATGCCTCCAATGGTCAACTCAATGAATGACCAATTACTAAAAATACGAAACAGATGTTCTGCCCAGGATTTGGTATTCATGATGGGGTCTGAGACACTAGTGATTTCATAGGGAAGAAAAGGGCGGGGTTAAATACAATTTCAAATTTCCACCCATTTTATTTCAAACGAAGTCGCCTTGCGCCCTCGACAGGAAATTTCATCCTCTAAAAATAAATTAATACATGTAGGTAGCACATTTGCATGACACCGTGCCTCATGACTTATCATGCCATGCCATGTTGTGTTGCATCTCATAAAATCTTGGTTTGGTAAGATCCCATGATGCAAACAAACAACCCCAATCAATATACACAACCCTTTCCCAAGGGTACTTATCCATACATGTCCTCCTATTTACCTAACAAGGTTTTCTGTGAAACTAAACCTTCAGTAAGACAAAAAAGAATCAGATATTTTTTTAAAATAAAAAATCTTTTACAAGGATAAATTCACAAACTTAAAGGTAAAATAGTGTGGTAAATTTGGATCATAAGATTCAAATCAAATTCCAACACGATTCAAGTTTTGCATAATTGTAATTTAGTCGATAACATGAAAATAAAGCCCGCAAATACTTATGTCTATCTTTTGGACTATGATTAAGGCTTACAAAAACCAAGTGTTAATTGATGAACCAAAATTTCTTATTGTAAGCCATCCATAAAAGTTAGCAACACAACAATCTTGAATCTAATGACTGCTGAAAATGGCTATCCTGTTCGTGCATTGCAAACTTGATGCTGGTAACGAAAGCTCATGTTGATTATGAAAATTTTAATGTACCATATTGTTTTACTAAATGAAGCCTAGAACAAAGTTGATTGTGCGAGAATTTGATTTCCAATTAATGCCTTCTCAAGTGAATATATGAAAAATAACAGTTTTGCTCGTTATCATCAAACTAATGAAGTTCACTTTTGAACACACCAGGTTTTCTAAAAATCTAAATCTAAAAGGGAATTCTTAAAACAAATAAGGGAGGTAGAGTGTAGACAAAATCTGTTGGGTTTATGTCTTGTATTCAACCCGAGATATAACCCAGGAATGATAACCTGAAAAACCCGAAAATGACCCGAAAACGGGTGAAGGTGAGCAAATTAGGGTATCCGCTTTGGGGTCTAGATCCGACCTGTGCAGATTAGGATTTTGGGGTTTTATATTTGGGGTTTTCTCGATTTTCGTGTTATTGCACTGTTCATGTAATCTTTCTTTGATCATAGTGAAAGCTCTTCTCTGTTTTCACCCGCGAACGTGGGCTTCAAACCGAACTACGTAAATTGTCTTGTTCTTGTGTATGATTGTTTTCTACTTTATTTTTACTCTTTTCTTGTTTGTTGCATACGATCACAGATCTTGGTTTCCACATTACAAAATCTTTGACTAAAATTAAGCTATACGTTAAAGAAGCATCACATCGTATGGCTGGTCGGGTCTCACATGAGAGATTACCTTCCGATTCTGAACCAACTGATCTATTCATCATTTTTGTAGTTTTTTGACTTTTCAAGTGAATATTTGAAAAATCCATGGTTGAGATTAAGGTTGTCAATGAGTCTAGCTATCTTCGCTCAGCTTGTTAAGAGCCAAGCCTGAGCCTCGTTTTAAGCTTAGTAAACTTGCAAATGTTTTTCTCGTAATTGATAAATTGAGTTTTTTTTAATAACTTTTACATATCCAATTTGAATTGGGATAAATACTAACTCTTGATAGAAGGTCATATATCTAAGTGTGAAAGCTAGTAACTTTTTATGAGAGATAGGCTCTCTCTAGAGTGTTCAATAAACTGAGATATAACAATGACATTAAACCGTGAATCTGTGTGAATAAGGAAAATTTTACCATATGTACTTTAAAAGCTCCATGATGATGGCCATGTATTATTGACAGTCAAGAGCCGCTGTCCGGCGAGTCTAACTAAGGTGTAGCATCAACCATGCATTCAGGAAGGATGATTTTAAGCATATGTTCTGTCAAGACTTTTTTTTTTTTTAACCTTGGTGTCACTGATTTTTTTTTTACTCAGATTCTCACTTGTACGAGGCTTGTCCGACCCTTGAATGTGGACCACTGTACCCTGATTTTGTGCTTTATAGACGGTTCACATTAACTAACACCGATCCACCACATGGTTCAAATCTTTTACGCACATAAAACAATAGAGATGTGACACTGGGCCTGTGGTGCCAACTTGGCTTGAGAGATAAAAGTCGGGCTGTCAAAAAGGGCCTGAAATCATGTGCGACACCCACCCCTGATGGCACACTCAGGAGGGGAAATCAAAAACCTCCAAAAAGTGAATTGATTCCCCTCCCCCCCAAGTGTCCCATAGGGGAGGTGTCGCACATGATATCAGCCCGTTAAAGAGCCAAGCTAACTTGGCTCAGCTCAAGGCTTGGCTTGTTAAGAGCCAAGCTTGAGCCTTGTTTTAAGCTCAATGAGATGAACCTGAGCTTTGATTTAAAGTCGCTTATTAAGTGAGCCTAAGCCGAGCTTCACTAAGCTCAGCTTGTTAAAAGCTGGGCTCGTTAAGAGCTTGATTTAGTTAATAATTTTTAAAGAAATTATATATAATAACAATATAATATTTAAATAAAATATATATAGTAAGAATATAATAATATAATTTTGCCAAACTATATATAATAACAATATAAATTTTTAATGAAATTAGGCTAATGGACCATTTGCAAGCAACTGCAACTCTAAAAGAGTAAATGAACTAGATGGACAAGAGAATTTTTCGTCTAGCTCCGACACAGAACAAGAGAAACCTGAGTTCTGTGACTGTATAGACTGCTTAAATATCGAAGAAGATAAATCTGAAAAAGAGGTAAATGTCCTCACTTCAGATGAGCAATTTATGCTGGATATCGTTGACGATATCCAAGATCCCTTACTTAAAAAGCAAAAACTGGTTCAACTCTTGGATCAAACCAAAGAAAAATAAAAATATCAGTAGTAATCTAATATGAACAGATTACTACCAACACAAAGAACTCTTGTGACTCTACAAAGAGAAGCATGAGCATAACCCAGCTTCTCTTTCTGATCTCCCAAAGGAGATAAATGAAACAAAAAAAGAAATTAAGTCTATAAAAGATAGACTAAATGTGTTAGAACTCTACTCACAAGCTAAGACAAACCATCTAGAGAGTGAAGCAGAGTTAGAACAAGAATTTGACCATCTCCTTATAGGAGAAACCTCCAATACTATTCCAGAAATAGGAGAGCCTTCTGAAGAAAAATCTTTAAAACAAATCAATAGAGAAGAATCCCAAAAATGGTAGTCTAACTTCTCCCTCAAAATTAGAGGAGAATTTGAGTTAAAACTCATGGGTCTTATAGACTCTGGAGCATATATCAACTGTATTAGAGAAGGACTAATACCAACAAAATACTTTGTTCCAACCTCCCAAAGAATTTCTATGGCAAATTCCCGTAGGATGGATGTTAGGTATAAATTACTTCATGCACACATCTGCAATCAGGAAACTTGTATAAATACAATATTCGTCCTGAGAAAAGATCTAATCATTGGTACCCATTTTCTTCAACAGATAAAACCATTCTCTGTTAACAATCAAGGAATTTTCACTACCTTAAAAGGTAAACAAGTCATCTTTCCTTTTTGCTTTAAACCAAAATTATCTTTAATAGAGTCTTTAGAGCATGATTTAGAATTAAAAGAAAAATTTATAAATCACATTAGAGAAGATTTGTCCCACAAAAGGACTGAACAACAGATAAAATCTACAGTCACTCAAAAGAAGATTAAAAATCTTCAAACTCAATTAAAGCAAGAAGTTTGCTCAGAAATCCCAACAGCCTTCTAGCATAGAAAGAAACATCAGGTATCTCTTCCTTACATCGACCAATTCAATGAAAAAGATATATCAATCAAAGCAAGACCTATCCAAATGAATGATAGGTTGACTCAAACATGTTTTGAAGAAATCTAGGAACTTCTAAAACAGAAGTTAATTAGGAAAAGTTCCTCTCCCTGGAGTTGTGCCGCCTTTTATGTAGAAAACGCTGCAAAACTAGAACGCGGAGTTCCTAGGCTTGTAATAAACTACATGCCTCTCAATCAAGTCCTAAAATGGATTAGGTATCCAATA
>JAOXJP010253208.1:0-21756 GCA_025762735.1 Platanus orientalis | reverse complement strand
GTTGGGGTGCCTAACACCTTCCCCAATTGCAACCAAACAGCTTATCCGGATCCTTGTAAACCAGACCAAAAGAGAGTCAAACCCCTAGGCCCAAGTGCCTAGAACGGGCCTTAAAAAGCCTGAACCCTCCCTTCCCTTGGAAAGGAGGCAGACATTCAACCCCGTTTGTAAAAACCCGAGTTGGTGGCGACTCCAAACAACCTGGAACCAGGGTCGCGGATCCCTTTCCGTGATATCCACATCCATGAAGGAAGCTTCTTTTCATAAGAAAGAGAATAGTTAAGGGTGATGATATAGCAAAAAGAGAGGAGATCACTCTAAAATTAGAATGACAAAGGGACAAAAAAATGATCACCATGAGCCAAAATAAGAAATGAGGAGTCTAGGAAACCATGCATAGAGCCAACATCTGATCTATTTTTGATGGATAAATGACTTGTCTCTATCTTTGAAGATGGATTTTCGTCTTAATTTGAGTTTATTACTATTGTTATTGGATTGATAGTGAGAGGGGGTCTAGTGGATTATGAGACGTGGTCTGCATTCTTCGAAAAGAATTGAAGGTGAAGAGTCACTTGTCTTGGAGGCACTAGAAGATCTCCTTTTGGGAGTCATGAGATCCTACATGAAGAACAGGAAATATGTTTCATATGATGGGATGCAATGAAGCATGAATAAAGTACCATAGTCCCATGGACAAAAGTATCTTCATGGATAAAAAAGTTCTCACAAACAAATATACCCTTACTGACGGAAGTGTTTTGGTAGACAAAAAAATGTTACCATGAACAAGAATTCTTCATGAGAAAATTTTGAGAAGCCCTGTAATCGAAATAATAAAGGGCTGCATGGATAAAATTATAAGTTACTATGGACCATAAACAATAACAACCTCAGCGAATGGTTCATTTTGATTAAACCTTGGCAGGAAGCCTGAAGATGTCTAACAGGTTAAAGGTAAAAAAAAGGAAAACCATAGCAGTTAGATGTAAAACTTATACACTCAGTTTAAAATCCATCTTTGGCAAAAAGGGTCTCACATCAGAGAAAAATTAGGATCATGATGTCAAATTAATCGTTGAAGTGTTTTAATGGTGACAGAGAAGATGACTAGAACAAAGCCATAGAAAGGTTGCAAAGAAAATTTGTTTTAGGGAAAACATTTAGCTCTATTTCACATTAAGATTGTGATATATGCTTTGTAATCAGAAGGGGAGAAATATTTTGAAAGAAGGAAGGAAAGGATGTGAAACCCCAAATGAAGAAAGCAAAAAAGAAAAAAAAAATCAAGAATAGAAGGTAAGAAAGTACTTACCTAGAAAAAGATGCAAAGGTTGAAGGAAACTTCGCCCAATGGAGGATTGTAAAGGTCTTCAAGAAAATAAGAAGGCTTTCTTTGACAAGATGGACAAAAGAGAGAAAATCAAAAGGAGCCACCAATAAAGGGATGAACGTGAAAATCCTAGGCTACTCCAAAAGCTCTTAAAATTGTAGAAGATTGGAAATGGAAAAGGCAATAGATAGCAATCCTTTAAATAGGATGAAAAAATGTTTTTTTTCCAAGAGTTGCATTTAATGAGATGATACGATATCTCATGTAACGAAAGGGTGGAACGAAGATTCTGCAAATCAAGTGCTAGCAACGACGCCAAAAACGCCTTTTTAAATATCGTGAAAGTGATGGTTTTGTCATTTTCAAAGAAATTATGAAGGGATGCACCATCAGAAGCATGATAGGTCGGTCCAATCACTTGAATTGGTTGAACCATAAACTAAGATAGATGGTTTGAAATGGTTTGTCCATAAAAAAAGAAAAGAGAAAAAAATGATGATGGTGAAAGTTTGCAGGATATACATACCAATCTGAAGGGGATAAATAGGTATAAGGAGGAATTTTATCGATAATACATTTCAATATATGAGGAGAATTACAATTAAAAATGAGAGTTTACGTTGTAATATTTTCTTCAAAAAGCAAAAGCTCCTGAACCAATGAAGGCCGTGGATACATTGATGTGATTTGTAGTTTGAAGCCAGGATGGATTGGTAGGAGATGTCTCCTGCTCTAAAGATGAAGAAGCCCTTTGAAAGGAAGACTTCCATTTGAAGAATCATATCTACATTATCGAGAGATCCATTCCAAAGCAAATTTGATGAGCTATTCAACACAAAGCCCCCAGGTCTTATAAGGGAGAACACCAAGCAATCCATCCATAACCCCGGATAGAACCTGTGATCCCTCCAGAGGATCTCCTCACAACTATTCGCCTTGATTTATAGATAGGACACTCTAACTGCATAAAGCCTTGGTGAGAGATAATTGAAGAACTCCCAATAGGTACCAAGATATCCCTTTCCTCTTGGTCCGTAAAGATGACTTCAAGGGAAGGTCCTGCAGAAAGAGAAAGCTACAAATTAGACTGTACAAATGAGCAATTACATATACACACATATATGAGAAAATCAAGCTAAAGCTACGAGGGGACTTGGAAGAACTTGAAGCACCCAATGCCCTCAAGGGAATGCCACTTATATTCTCTTAGACAAAGACTAGGCCCAAAGAAATCACAAGTGAAGCAAGTGTGTCAAGTGAAACTCCAATTGAAAAACAAGTATCTTGATGAAAATCATGAGAAAGAGCAAGCTTATTTAACAAGGTTTAAAACAGCCTCCACATAGTAGAAGTGTACTCAAACATGCAAGAGTCATGAGGAATCATGGAAGAATATAATGAACATTTGAAATGTTGAAAAGATGTTGGCAAGAGGAATAAATGAGAGGTATTTATAACCTTAGAATAGCCAAAGCCTCATAAATGGAAACACGGGTGACAAGGCTCCATCCTCGAAAGTAGTAGCACATCCTGAAAAATCTCTTTACAGCCCAAGATCTCGACCATTCAAAGAAAAACCGGTAAGGGTATTGAAGGCATTTCTCATGTGCCAGTCCAAAGGATGCGATGGTTGAGGTGACCAAGTTAGGTTAATCATAAAGTGGATGCCTTGTTATACCAAAAAGGGTGTTGAACAAGAGACCACACCAAAAGGGTTGTGATTCTCACAAATGGGATCAAACAATCTCGCACAAATCATGAGGGGCACCTGTTGCCGTAGATTTTATCTCGGTGCAAGAGGGGAAAGATATCAAATCAAACTAAAACAAAGTAAATCAAAATCAAATCAAATCAAGCCAAATCAAATACGAAATGGGTTATAGGATTATGACACATAGGCATACCCATTTAAAGTTATCTAATGCCATTATAAATGACATGTGCGGATAAACTATCATACAAGGAAGTATTTACAGGAAATAAGCTATCTACAAGAGGTTAAAAAACTAAGACCAAGACCTCATGAAACTGACACGTGGTCAATTCCCTAAGGTCAAAGTTGAGTCACACTCAAGTTTGATTTGAATACCAAAACCTTGCTTATGCATAGAGATATAGTTTCGAAAAGTTAAGGATTAAGAGATCCTAATAAGCTCAAACTCCATAAGCCATACCTGATGCTATTAAGGATAGGGATTATCTAATAAATCATACGTGTGGAATGGGAATCTTGCAACTAGGAAATAATCTACAAGCATAAGATGGTTATGGAAGATAAAGCTCAATCACAAACTAAAGATAAGGGATACAACTACCTATTGATCCTTATAAATGGGTCCTTCATATGAGAAAGAATTCAGATCCTTCCTTAAGTGCAATTCAAGAAAAGTAAGAAGAAACTTCAGTGAACTAATAAGCGTAGCAAAAGGAAATAGAAGATAAAAGATGTCTTCAACAAGGTTATATTATAATATTGTATACGATACATTCAAAGTGTCATGAAGTTTATGCCTTTATATTAGATGTTTGTTTTGTTATCCTTAATCAGAGGTGTTCTATCTCCTTTATATAGAGAAGATGTAATTAACGGATTTGATTAAAGAATATGGAGAAGTGCAATCCCCCAAAACAAACATAAATAAAACCATTCTAAACAAATGGATAATTTAACACATGTAGAAACAACCGAAATTTGTTCTATACTACTTCTTCTCCTACCATGTTGGCCTCAGTGATAACGGCTACTAAATATTTTTCATGGATCCTCTACTTATTGTATTTCTTGTTGTTGTTTTTATATCCATATTTCTTATAGGAACAATCTCTAGCCATGTGCCTTAGCTTCCATAAATACAGTAGTTGTATTTTTTTTTTGTTCTCTCAAAAGACTTCTTCTTGTCTATGGCATACTTCTTGAATTCTATCTTTTTGAGTGAGAATTGGTCCCTAGATTTGGTTTGCACTACGTGACCCTTCTAAGATGGTCTGGTCTTATTTCCTTGTTTCTTGATAGTTTTTCTACATGCAAATAATGCATTAGGACATTAATTGGCATGTCTCACATTCATGCATTAGCCATATCTTGAAATTTTCCATGACGGAGACAGCTTTAAGATCATGTTGACGTGGAAGACATGATTAAGAGTTATTCCCACAGAGGTGATTGAATCAACGATTTTTTAGAACTCCTTAGCTTCTTCCAAGATATATTTTTTGTCAACCATATTAAATTCTCCATAATTTTGGACATAAATTTCTTGCTCCTTATATCATCACCCTTAGAGACAGTTATTACAGCTTCCCACAAGTTCCTTGCTGATTTGGTTTTTTTGGTGAACTGATTGAAAAGGCTATCAAAGAGAGTTTCTAAAATATGATGACAACACTTGTAGTCACCTGCAATCCATTCCTTATTGGCTTGACAAGCACCATTAATCTCATCTTCAGTTGCTTAATTCATAGAGGGAATGAGTGATTATGTATTAAGGAGCACATAGTACACCTCTAGGTGTTTCAATTGGTACTCCATCTTTTCTTCCCATTTCTCAATGTTTTCTCCATTGCATTGGGTAGTCTTATAGTAGAACAAACCAGGTTGGTCCATGGGAGTAAACATATCTTCAAATTGTTATTTTTCGGGTGATGGGAATACAACAACGAAGTTCTACTCAGTCATGATGAAGGGTCCAATCATGAAACACATATCAATCATTTGAGTGGTTGTGGGTGACAGATCAGTTGTAGTGTAGGTTCGTCACAAATCCTATTTAGTCTTGGTTTCTGGAATTAGTATGGATTCATGTTTAGTTGCAATACACTTGTTCAGTTGCGGCTAGTGGTGTGTTTAATTGCAAAACACCATTTTGTTTATTCGTGATTTTCAGTTCGCAAGAATAGTTGTCTTCTTCAATGTTAATGTTTTATTAATTTATTCATCCAAGTATAGAAGGTGTCGTTCTCACATTTCTTGAAGATAATTGAGGCCTCCCAACAATGTTAAAGGGATAGTGGCCAAGCAAACTCCGTGATACAATCTATCTAGGGTTGAACCCTTGTCTCTTTATGGAATTGAACTCTCCGGTAAAGACGAATGAACATCATTGTTTTCTTAAAGCCTAGAACTCATAGGTTTTGATTTTGGCAAAAAATTAGCATTGTTACGATACAGGAGATCTCTTTCACAAATGAAAAATGCTAAAAAGATTGGAGAGTTTTAAATGATGAGAATACCTATCTCAAGAGGGTATTACTCAAAGGATTTAAGACAACTTCTCTCGATAGAGAGTACCGATCCAAAGAACAATAGATTCAAGAACTGAAGGCTGTACTCTTCCTATGTAAGAGGGGAAAGTTTAGGAACCACAAATGAAAATGGAGAAGCAAAAGAGAAGAAAAAAGATGATGAAAACATATGGTCATGGAGTAGATTGCTCTCTCTTCTTCTTCAAAACTTGACTCTGAAATCACCCAAACCAAACTAGGCGTCGTTTTTTCTTCTTTCTCTCTCTTTTTTTTTTTTTTTTTTTCCTTTCAAAATTTTCAATTCTATCAAGATCACACACTTCCCTATATATAGGAGTGAGACATGATTGACAACAACCTTAACCCACTCCTACATGTTTCTTTTTATTTGGAATGGGGGGTTTTTGGGTTAGTTTCCAATCACTTCACGACAGTATGTCAATACTCTATTTCCATTTTAGGAAACATGGCATTTGCAAGCTTTCTATATATTTTTAAAATAGCTCGGCAGCACGGGTGGGATTTGGTAGGATGACTTAGAGAGTGCCTAAAAGAAGAATGACATCAGGGCTAACACATCAGTGCCAAGAAGTGAAGTGTTTCTCCAAAAAGTGTATATCACTTTTTTGGTGCTCATGTGTCAGCCCCAATGTCATTATTCCTTTAGGCACTCCCTAAGTTGTCCTACCAAATCCCAGCCGTCGAAAGCAAAAATTAACCCTTTCTAAACAAAAATAAAAAAGCAACAGTGATGGCGTCACAATGGTGTCACTTGCATGGTCGTCTCCCGGTGAACCCATTGTCATTGTTGCGTGTTCATTTGTTGTCGATGGGCACAAATAAAAATATTAGCCTATTAGGGATTGTTTTATGGGGAATGGGTGAGGGCATGGGAGAAGAATAGAAAAAGAAGCGAATAAAGGTTTTTAATTAGATGGATGGATTGGTTATTTTAAAAATGTATTCATTTTAAAATGTAAAATTTAAAACATGGGCAACTTCATAATTGTACACTTATGTTAAGTCTCTGACCAGAATTTTTCTGACAGGGGTCTTTGTATGGTCACATAATATGTCGCTGTGTGGTTAAATCAGCAGGAAGGATTCACCCGCAGAATAGTTTTGGGCAGGAGAGGATCTAGCAAGTAGCAAGCATAAAGTACAGGAGCAAACTTAGCCAAATAAAAAAAAAAAAGTACAAGAGAAAGAAGTTAACAGCACATTATGCTGGCTCACGACTCTCTTCTGCGAATTGCCTGGGTATTTGCTCATCTCTTTTGAGAATACCTGCATGAGAAAGTAAAGCCCAAATGTGTGTCACAAACTCTCCACCATTAACCAACTGCTCTGCATGGGCTGTTGCATTCTCTGAGGGAGCAAGAAATAACATTATCTCTGCCCAAAAATCTGCTAAAACCTTCCATCGTAACTCTTCGTCTCCTATTCCTTGCATCAGTTGCCTCCCAAGCTTAACACCTTTTGCTGTGATAGTATCTGGATGCTCTTCACCTTTCCTCATCATTTCCTCATATCTCTTTTCCTTGGACATGCATCCCTTAAGAATTTCTCTGACTTCTTCCACGACTCTATCAAAAATGAAACTCGTAAGATAGGAGTGATCAGGTAACAGTGTTGGAACAAAAGCCACCAAGTAAGCACAATAGTTAGACAAGCTAGTAGCAACCCGGAAATTGGGAGGAACTTCACCGCCCCCCTGTCTTGATAGAGAAGGTGTAATCTCACATAGTGTGGTAGCTATATGCCAAACCAAAATAGTGTGTGTGTGTGTCTCAAGCTCACATGCCCAAGAAAGATCACCATTTACTCCATTTTTCTGTAAAGAAGCTATCCCATTCGATAACTGCCGTCCATTAGCCTTTAGAGAATGAAGAACCGCTTTCTTCACATCCACAGGCAATTCGATCCGGTAACTTGAAAAGCCTTTTATAAGCATATATACAAGTGAGGAGATGAGACTTTTCTGTAACGGATGTGGGGGTCTGTGATGGAAAGATAGAAGAAGCGAGTACTGACACAGTGTTCGACTCCAAGGTTTCAAATTGAAACACCGTAGACGTCGATGACAAAAAAAGTGAAATACCCACTGGAAATATTTGTTTGAATGGTTCTTAACGTATTCGCATACCCACATCACCCTAGCCCAATCAGAAAAAAGAATGGCTATGAGCTGTAAAACCTCCATAATTATGATCACAATTACAACTATACGAGTGACCAGGACATCAAGGTTAGTTCCGGAAGTAGTGATGAGGTTCAGATAACCTTTGGGTGCATGGTAGTTGTCAAGGGTTGAAAATGCGACCCAACTACTGGCTAGAATCACGAAAATCTCTAGGACTTTATATGTTGGAAACCCATGAAGAAAGATAACTGGATACTTGGTGTAGAAGAAGTCATAAAGAAATGAAAGCTCTACCTCTATGACTCTGAAGGTTCTCTCGTGATCTTCTAGTAGCCCATCCCGGACAAGTTTCCATGTCTTGTTAAGGTGGCACTCAGCGAAGGGGTATCCGGCGAATCTCCGGCGAAGCAGCTTTACCAAGGCATAGGAAAGGCAAATGTCCTTCAAAATTCCATCTGGGTCTCCTCCAGTAGATTGTAGGAGTCTCCCCTTGCAGTGCCAGACCTTATCCACTGTGATAACTTCAGGTTTTATTTGCGACTGCATCTGGTAAAGGGGTGGTTCAATCTTCACCAGACTCTGTTTCTCTCCTCTCACCAAATAATGATATCCCTTCATGTGGGTGGGATCTATCTCTTCGTCTTTGCTCTCATTGGACTCAAAGGTCATGAAGTCGGCGACCAGTTTGGTATATCTCACCAGCCCAAAATTTCTACTGGCTGACGCATAAGCTGCAATTCTTTCGCCTGCCTTGCACAAGCTTAAAATCCAAAGTAACCAAAGGGGGACCTGAAATTTTGTTTCCCCACTGTACATGGCAATCAGCCAACTAACCCAGAATGTTTGAAGTAGTATTTCCCAGTAGTGTCTCCATCGTTGCTCATTATCTTCGAGACTGTATGCAGAGATGGAATCGGCGCTGCCCAGGACGATGAGTAAGAAAACAGCCCAAACAACAAATAATTCATTTTGGAAGGGAGCAGATTGCATGAGTCCGATGGCATATGATATGAGGGAATAGGACATGACATAGGCTCCCCAAATGCAAAACCGGAGCACTGGCCAAGGGAATCGGCGCCTGAACGACCCAAACACAATGAGAAAGGCTAGAAGGGCCGCGGTTATGCACACGACTGCTTCAATACGCGCTAGTCTACCATAAGCACTATCCTTTCCTTCTAGCAGAAGTTGGGTAGTGTTCCCCAGCGCCATCTCTATCTCTCTTTCTCTCTCTCTCTGAGGCAATATAGAGGCGTGGAACCTCTCCACTCTTTCTCCATCTTCTAGTCAATGGGCACGGAACCTCTCCACTCTTGCTCCATCTTCTAGTCAATGGGCACGAAAGCAACCCTCTCGCCGAGCCAATATAGAGAGCGGAACCACTTCACTCTTGCTCTACCTTCTAGTCAAATCTTCCAGTCAAGGGGCACTAGAGCAAACCGTCTACTTAAATTTCCATCAAAGAACGACAAGAGGTTAAGGGTAGGCCCGCTTTTAAGTTTATAACAAACATAAATTAGAGTCCTTACACAGAGTGCGGATCCTTGGGCTCCGGATAGGAAAGAGGATACGGCTTCCCTTACTTCAGAATAGACCCAGCCCACGGATTAGAGTCATCTTCTGGAGGTTCATTTATTATCGTGAGCCCATTGAAATAGAAAGAGGAGACCAGGGGAGAGATTTTTCTTTGAAGGCGCCTAGAGAGTGTGTAGTTATAGGACACATGAATGGGTCTGGGGCCTATTCATTTCTTTGGAAGCTTACAATGGACCCACGGGACAAGCAAATTATTGGGGTGCATTCAAGAGGGAGGTTTTTCTTTGGAACCGTTGGGATAGGGTGGCAATGAGCCGAGCTAGCTCAGCCTCGGAGCTCGGCTCATCATAAGCCAAGCCTGAGTCTCATTTTAAGCTCATCAAGCCAAGCCTGAGCCTGGATTTGAGTTCATTCTCTAAATGAGCCTGAGCCGAGCTTCATTATACACAGCTAGATAAAATCTTGGCTAGCTAAAAGCTTACTTTGGTTTATATATAATATAATGTGAAAATAGTAATGTTAAAAAAAATTGGGTTAATGGGCCATTAGACTATTGAGCCTTTTTTGTTTTGGCTGGCGAGCCGAGCTTGCTTCCTTGAGCCCCAGCTTGGAAACTCAGGCTTGTCACAAGCCTAAGCCTATCATAATCTTTGTTTTCAAGTGATGAGCCTGAGCTGAGCTGGGGAAAGCTAGGCTCAGCTCAGCTTGCTGCCACCCCTAGTTGGGAAGTGTTAGGATCCAAAACCCAAACATGAGGCCCAATCATACACAAATTTAGAAATCAAGACTATATTCAAGCTGACTTTTGATCTAAATAATCTCTTAGGTGGGACCCATCTAACAACCCAATCCTCTAATGTAAGGGTGACAATGAACCGATCTAGCTCAGCTCGGCTCATCATGAACTGAGCCTAAGCTTGGATTTGTATATATATATATGAAAATAGTAATGTTTAAAATAGGCAAATTAGGTTAATGGACCATTAGACTGTTGGGCCTTTTATTGGCTGGTGAGCCAAGCTTGAGCTTTGCCTTCATATGACAAGCTCGAGATGAGTTGTGCAAAGCTCGGCTCGTTGCCTACTCTTATGATTAGATATAGGATAAATTATAAGAGCCTTAGAAAGATCTATGGGCCTGGGAGTGGGGCCCAGACCTATATATTTGTTACAATATGAAATTGATTCAATGATACTAGTCCAATCACCTTTGAAAATGGTTAGACTGGAATAATATGTTAGTGGATCCCATTACTCTGAGGCTTGTTGTAAGTTGGGGTGTCAACGAGTAGAGCTTTGCCTAGCTTAGCTCATATTTGTCACAAAATGATTAGGCTCAAGCTTAGCTCCTTAAGATAATGAGCTTGGCTCAGGCTTGGCTCAATCTTGCCACACTTAAGCTTATGCCTGAATCTTAAAGTTCGGTAGCTCATGAACCAAACTTGCCCCTAAAGGCTAAATTATAGTTGGTTGAAACAAACCTAATTTACCCATAAATCGAAGTCCCCCATCATTTTAATAAAGATTAGCAGCTTAATTAAAATGATTTTAGAGGCATAATTAAGACATCATAAGAGTGTCATCACCAATTATTTGCTCAGAATTAAGGCCAGTTTCTTCCATGTTTTCTCAAATTGAGTATAGTCACAACATAACTCTAGGCAATACTATTCTACGAGATACAACAAACCTAGTCCCACAGTCTTATGAAGTTTTCAAATTCCAGGAAAGACTATCTAAGACCAACTTTAAGTAAAACTATACAAGATAGATGCATATCCTCTTATGGGTTTTCTCTTGAAGCATTGATTACAGTTGTAGGCATGGATTCTAATCTGCACGAGTAACAATACTCTGTGATGCACCGAATCATTATCAAATAGTGATATGATGTATATTTAATGTGAATGCATAGGACCATAATGATGTTGATATTAGCTATTACATGTGAAAAATTATTAATCATACAGGTAGAAAATTACTCCAATGAGTAAACTTTCCAACAAGTGACACGTGAAAAAAAATCATCCTGCATGGTGAAAAATGCATTCCAACGAGTAGAGCCCTAGAAAAGTAACACATGGCATGTTACTCTCCTAGATGAAATTCTCAAAAGAACCATACAACATTTGAATTGTGGAGAATTGTAGAATGAAACCCAATGCATACATGTCAACACTATATGCAATTTGACTTGTGGAAGTAAAAATCAAGTCATGCAAGTAAAAAGTGCAGAATGGTAGAAATAATAACACACATCATTTTGCAAACCCCTATGATTTAGTGACATGTGTTCTTCACTCAAAGGGAAACCTAGAAATGACAAAGTTCGATTCAAACACTCAAACCCTTCTCAATAACGGAAAATGTTAAATGATGATAGAGATCAAGGAAGTAGGATAAAATCTAACAACTTGAAATTTATTTATACCAAAGTATAATAGCAATAGAACTCTATAAAATTATACTCGTAGGAGGCAAGATCAAGAGTTTTATACATAGATTACTCGTGACAATCAATTTTACTCATAGGAGTAAGATCAAAGCTATGAATATACCACATGTAGTTGTAGATAAGGATATAATCCTAAACAGTATGGAAAGATGGTAAGTTCCAGCAAAATCCTAGAAAGACTCTGTCACCTTAAAGTCTTTTCCTATAAAAACTATAACTCATATGTATAGTCGATTGGATCTCAAATAGAGATATCAATACAAAGAAATTCCAAGGAATAGACTGCCTATTTGTTGAAGCTCTAAGTTCTCTAGACCCAACTCTGCTAATGTAGCAAATGAAGATAGAAGACATAGCCTCAACAAGGTGATAATAGAAGCCTTGTATATATATGATTAGATTGTACAAGTATCATATATAGAGAATGTACATTTTCTTCTCTCTTTTCTCTTTATTCATTGTACACGTAACATTATTTCATCAATGAAATACATACTTTTTCTTATAGTTGTCTCTTATATTACTATATGTCCATCAAGCTTTAATCATAAGTTTTATTCTTCCCTTATATGGAAGGAGATGTAATTAATGGATTCAGAAATTAGAATCTAAAGAAGTAGATCCCCATATAAAATAATAAACCATTCAATATATTGACTGAGTAATTTGTAAATACATATTTCACCCACAAAGAAATTGGATGTGTATACCAATGGAAGCCATTAATCTAGGATACTGGAGATTGTGTAGAATTATACCTAGACACCATTTTCCAATTTTCCAAATCACTTGCTCACCAGGACACCACAACTAGAAGCCATTACACATCATCTTAGCATGGTATGGGACATTTAGGACATTTTCAATGGCCACCCAAAGACCCAATCAACAGGTTATTTTCCATAGACTCTCCAGTCTTCCTTCCCCCACCTTCATAATAATATTCATGTCAAAGCACATCAAGTCATCAAACCAACTGCCAATTAATCCTTGTATTTACTATATCCCAAAGGTAGAACATTATTTTATACAAAATTGGACACATCTTTATATGAAAATGCTCAATTGTCATACCACTTTTGTCACGCCCCAAAAAAAGGTGAAACAATATATTTTTTAATATTTATATAATTTCATACTAAAATAGTCTTAAAACAAAGTGACATAGCCGAGTTGTTGGAAGACTCATCCAAGTTACTCAAAAAACTAGGTTTTAACTCAGGTGACCAAATTGCTCACATCATCCTAGTTTTGGTACCGAGTAAACCAGGAGCTTCGTTAAGTAGGGTCACTTGGCCGAGTTTTTTGATAAACTAGCTCATTTTGAAACAATTTTTTAGAGTGTGGATTGTTTGCAGACTCTGGACAAGAAAAATGAATATTACTTTCTTTGAAACCATATGACGCCGATGTGTGAAAAGTCCCCTAAAAGAGGAGGGTCAGTAAAGGCCTTATAGTGCAATGGGAAAGGGAAAGATTTTTATGTGAATCAAATACATAAGACAAAGGCCCAATAAACCACCAAGGAAGGGGAATATTAGTCTTTGGAAGCAAATACAAAGTGTAGGGTTACGCCTAAATGACTTGGGTCCCAATAACCCACAATATTTCAAAAATTTAGTGGATTAAGGCCTAAAATTTTTTTCTTATAAAAACAAGAGTCTTAAAGATTTTAATACCCAAAAATAAAAGAGGGCCTAAATATTTATGCATCTCACCTAAAAATATTAATTTCTTATAACTTACATCCTATAACAAATCAACATCATTTCTTTCATGATAAAAGGTTTCCAAGATCTGCTAATTAGATTCATATTGCACTTATTCCAAAGCCTAAAAAATGAATATCCTTATGATTTTAAGCCAATTTCCTTATGCAATGTTATGCTCAAGTTGTTTTCAAAATCCTGGCAAATAGAATAAGGCCTCTTTTACAAAAACTAATTCCCCAAATATATTATCTTTGTTCTAGGCAAACAAATCACAAATAACATAATCATTGTCATGACCTGAGCCCTTTGACCCGGATTATGACATATCCATCTCGGGTGGATGATGGCCTACAATAGTCCACAATCCGAGATCTGTATCCGTCTTCCTAAAGGGTGGCTTCTTCTAAACCACCACCCATGTCTCCCTTCTTTCATTAATTCTTTTCCTTAACTTTCAATTACTTCTCTTTTAATCATGATACGTTCTTATCAACGTGTTACAGACACTTCATTTGGTAGTTGAAGATAAATCATTCATTCTTATCTATTATCCGAAAGACATGCATTCACATTATTAAAATCATATATAACAAATTAACTAATTATCCATGTAATACATTAAATCGCATTCTTAACTAAGAAACAAAATAAACCTTTACATACTCTATTCATTCCCATTCTTACCTTATGCAATGGAATACATTAACACTCACCTTTCAATACATTACTCCATTCTATCATATATTAAACAAATATCTACTAGTTGCAAAAGTTCAATGTAGAAAGCTAATTATTCAAGTTATATCTACTATCATTGCCATCAACCTTTCCATAAAAGTAGTAAATTTGGGACACATATCCACACATGAAACGTAACTACATATTATATCATTTTTCTTAATAGGTACATTCCATTAAATGAATCAAAAGTAAGATGAAACATTATTATTTTTTTCATCTAGTACGGAACTTTCCATAGAGTGAACATCCGACTGATTGAATCCAATCCACCATGCTCAATTTGTGGGGTTGTCAATTTGGGTAAGCTTGACAGGGTCAATAAGAAATTATACAAAAAGACATGATATAGAATCAAGCAGGACATAATACACTCAATAAGTAAGCATAAGAGTTGTCATAACAATGAATCTAGAACAATGCAGGAAACATGTCAATTCATAAATAAAATACATTAATAAGTTTTTTACACATTCTATTGTTACTTGTGGACTTCCTTTTGTGATATTAGCTTTCTTTTCATTTGTGATACTTTGTAGAAATGGTCATTT
Source organism: Platanus orientalis (assembly GCA_025762735.1). NCBI lineage: Eukaryota > Viridiplantae > Streptophyta > Magnoliopsida > Proteales > Platanaceae > Platanus > Platanus orientalis. Next base: position 7,047 of record JAOXJP010253208.1, on the reverse strand, counting down.
GTTTTGTTTATCTCACTTTCATTACATATCTTATCATATCATGATGATTTGTTGTAAACCTTGATTGTCATGAGGATTTGTTTGTAAACTTTGATTTCCTTAGTATTTTTCTTCTTCCACATTATAGGAGGATATGTCTTTCTTTTCTTTCATTTCCTTTCTTGTAAATAGTTATTTTCTTTCTTTTGTGCAAGTCATTTTTCCTTTCAATCAACATTAATTTCATATGAGTTTTCTATTATTTTTCATGTACTTTTTTTTCTTTTCTTTCTTTTCATTTGTGTATTTTATTGTTGCCATCATTTAACCCTGCTGATGGTGGGATCTTATACCATCGTTTAACTCCCAATGATGAGATCTTATGCCATCGTTTAACCCCCACTGATAGGATCTTATTCCATCGTTTAACTCCCAATGACAAGATCTTAAGTCATCGTTTAACCACTAATGGTAGAATCTTATATCATCGTTTAACTCCCAATGACGGTATGTTATGCCATCATTTAACTCCTATTAGTAAGATCTTTTATTTACACTTTCTTAATAACTCTTGTCATTGATTTTCATAATACACTTTAAGCTTTTGCGTTCATTCATGTATCTCTTAACATCCTTTATTAATGTATTCACATTTCACTTACATTGTATCTTAGTGGTTATCATGTGGTATAGTTTATCAACATCATTCATATAATTGAGGTGCCTATCGTTGATCAAATGATTTAGAGTGTTTTTGTATGCATTATGATCAATTAGATACTTAAATCAAGTGAACATAGATAGATGAGGCTATAAACTTTCACAAGAAACTTGACCCAAATTTAACACAAGGGAACTATGAGCTTTATTACACTTTAATATTGATATCAAGAAGATTCCATGAAATTTTTGGGCATTTGCATGATGACAATGTAAACATTTATTTGTGATGAAAATTTAAGAGTAGGAACAATCATAATTGTAGAGGAAAAATTATGAAATTCACATAATACTTATGAAATGCTTTATGAATCTACCCACGACTATAGCAATCAAAATAGGGCAACTCATATAGTCTAACATGGAATAGATGGAAACACAATAAGTTTCATTCATTCAATAGTATCATCATGGGCTGAAAACATGAATCATAAGTAGAAAAAAATCGAGGAATCATTAATTTCATGTGAATTTACAAGGGATAATACCAAATTCTCTACGATATAATTCATCAATTCAGATGCATAATGATTTCCTCAAGTGATTCTATAATTTGATCACATCTAGATCAATGGAACTCTAAACCTATGAAATTCAATGTTCAAATACTCCATTCAATCATGAAAAACTTAGATCGATCACATGAAAACCCATACATCCATGGAATTCAATCAATAAACCAACAATCGAGAATTAAGTAGAAATTCTAGGATCTTAAGATAAGGAAATCATATATACTTAATGTATACTTACTTTTTATTTTACTCTTTTCTTCAATGAAAACTCCTTGATCAAGGGTTGTATTTAGTCATTTTCTCTACAAATTTAACATATATTAGATCAAAATCCATTCTAGAACACTAATCTAGCATCAAATTCCATAAATCCTACTTATTATAACCTACATCTAAGGATTCATGGCTTACCTTGTTCCTTGAGTAGCTTTCTTTAACTCTTTCCCAATTCTCCTCTCTTTTAACTTCTTTCCTTCTATTTTGTACCACTAGACTTAAATTGGGCTAATTAAGGCATATCTTATGTAATGGGTGATAATTTCCTTCTAGATGAATCTTTTCCTTGTTTTTTGGGCTATATTTTTTTTTCTACCTAGTTTTGATTGCTCGAAACTATTTTTGACTGTTTGAAATTTCCATTTTGATTGCTCAAAAATATTTTCGATTGCTTGAATCAGCTCGAGCATTCAAGAATATTTTTGATCATTCTTGTTGAATGAACTTCGCAAAACCTAAACACCATTTTTCTCGTAGGTTTCTCAATCGCTCAAGCTGGGTTTTCGATTGATCAAAATTGAGTTCTATCGCTTGAACTCTTTTTGTGTTGAAGGTCACTTCTCGAGGCTCTCTTAGGCCCTAAGACATGTGTCTCTCCCCCTTTAGTCCATTTCCTTGGATTATTTACTATTCTATGGGTCCAATCTCCTTTTCCCCTTTGTTTTTCCCTCCATGATCCAAATTACATGTACATGTGTGTGTAGCGTGTTACAATTATAACCTATGAATTATTTCAATGTACGGGAAAAATGAGAGGAAGAGAAGGAGCCTTTGCTTTGAAATTAGATATGTCAAAGGCATATGACTGGACTAAGTGGAGCTTCCTTAAATCAACTCTTTAGCGTTTGGATTCAATCAATTAGTTGTGGAATTTATTATGGAGGGGGGTGTACATTTACCACTTTTTCAGTCATTTTAAATAAATCGCTGGAAGGCTAAATATCAGACCTACAAGAAGGATCAGACGAGGCTATCCATTATCTACATTTTTGTTTATAATTTGTGTTGAAGTGTTCTCACAACTTATAATAAAGATAGAAATGGCTCACCAATTTAAAGACATACAGATTAATTTATGCACCATCTATTCTCTCATTTAATGTTTGTTGATGATTTATACTTGTTTGGCAATACTAACAGGAACACCACTAGTAAAATAAAATAAATGTTATAGGTCTATGAGAAGTTCTTGAGACAGAAGATTAACTTTGAGAAATCATCGATACACTTTAACAAAAATGTAACTTAGGAAAAAGAGAAGAATAATTTGTAACTATGATGGGGGTTCAAAAAGTTGAGAAAAATGAAAAGTATCTTGTTATGTATTTGTTCTTGAATTCATACAAAAAAAAGTAGCTATAATTTTTTGACTCAATAGATGGAATCCAAGTTAATAGGTTGGAAGCTAGAACTACTATCAAATACTGGGAAAACAATTCTCATAGCATTTATTCCGTTTTATCACATGGTTACAAGAATTCTTCCTATGGAGATCTTCATGACAACTAAATCATTATAATGACACTTTTGGCAGGGTTTCAAAGAAGAAGGAAATCACTTGTATTTAAAATTGTGGAAGCACTTTCAAAATACAAAAACAAAGGAGGATTTGACTTTAGAGACATGGAGATTGTTAATATATTCTTAGTCTCAAAGTTGAGGTAGAGATTCTTGGAAAATCTGGGTGAAATATGGGTCAAAATTCTTAAGAAAAAAATATTTAAGAAGTTATTAGTTTTAGACAAAAAAAGAGGTCATTAAAGGCATTAAGAACATGATATGATATTATGAAGTGCAAATAAATTTTTAAAGAAGGAGCATGTTGGTTCATAGAGGCTATCTTCACCACTATAGTATTACATGACCCATGGATACCAAATTCTAAATTACTTATAAAGTTGGTTGGCCAGAAGCTGGAAGGAGTAAATTGTGTATAGGATCCAATTGACATAGAGACTTGTTTTTGAAATGAAGAATTTACCAGGATCCAAATTGATATGGTAATGACTGGTAGAATTTTGTAGATCCATCTATCTAAGGATGAGCCAAATGAGGAAGATAGGATAATCTTGACTAAAACCCCACCAAGTAAATTTTCAGTCAAATAGGTTTATAAAATTAATTTCTGATGTAGCAGGCAATCATCCTCAACTCTACATGAAGATCAAAATAAAAATTTTTGACTAAAACATTGGAAGGAGAAAAGAGTATCACTAAGGGTTCTCATATTTATTTAGTGATGTGTTAATGGTGTTTTACCAGTAAAGAGTTCAATGCAAGATTTATATCTAATTGTGATCCTTCTTATCTTATATGTGGTTATGAGAGGGAGACTATAAATCATTTATTTTTTGAATGTGAACTGGCCAAGGTGGTGTTGTTTGGGTTACCTTAGGACTCAGATTAAAAGACTGCTACAAAACTCTCCAAGACTGGATAAAGGATTGGTTGTCATCTCTTCCTTCTTGTAAAAAATTTTAATAAGATGCAATTATCTTATGATCCATTTGGAAGGCTAGGCAAAAACTGATTTTTGAATATAAACCGGCCTCAGCAAAATCTGTAATAGCTAACACCATGATGATGGCTAGAGATTATAATATAGATCAAGAGAGTTCAGGCTCTCTTAGAGATACATTCAAGATAAATGTTGATGGGTTAATAGATTCTCAATGTGCAGAAACAACTTTAGTCAATGATCATAGAAGTTCATTTTTCCAAGAAATAACAAAAGAGTTACAAGCTTGTGGCCCAGAAGAAGCAAAAGTAATGACATTTTATTTGGGTCTTTTGCTAGTAATAGAATTTTTAGGATTCTATGTTCAACTTGAAGGTGATAGCAGTTTGATTGTGAAGACACTCAATGATAGAAATGTTGTAGTTCCTTAGAGAATTCAAAACATCATATTAGATAGTAGACGGATTTTTTTTTTCAAAATCCTCAAATGTCCATGTTACATGTTCCATGAAATTGTGATAAAATAGCTCATGCAATGGCAGCTATAGCATGTACGGAACATATTTCTCTCAAATGGAATGACACACGTCTCTCTCAACGACTTTCTCCCATTCTTGTAATGGATATTTGTAATTGTGAGGATGTTCAAGTTGAATGAAATAGAGCTAATGTTCCTTACCAAAACAACAAAATAAAAAACTAAAAAATCAGCCTCATTGGATGATTATTATTTTCTTTGCTTTTTTAGACTTTTTGAAACTTTATTGAAAATTATTTTGATCATTCTGATCCCCTATGTTTCTAAACATCTTATCTAGACATGCCTCATAAACAAAGGTAAATTGATTAAATCGATTAAAAGCAAGAAAGGAGGCACTAGGTTAAGGAAAAGTAGGTGTGGAGTTGTGCTTCCTAGAATGAATGATGGGATGTAATATTGTTGGTTGTGATCGTCATCAATGTAGAGAAAGAAAGTTAGGACGAAGAAAGAAAATTTATAAAACAAGTGCCCTGGGGGACCCCTCCAATTAGAAGGTTGTTGCTAGGGGTGGCAATTCATGTTGGTGGGTCAGGTTCGTGGCATGTTGGGATAAGGGTATACGACTATATGGATCAACCCAAACCCAACCCATTTATTAATCATGTTAAAGCATGTTGACCCGCTTTGACCCGAAACACATTTACAGTCAACCCTAACCCCCTTATATTGTGGTGGGTTTGTGTCGGATTCGTGGGTTTTGTGGTAATTTGTATTGACGAGTCAGACTCGTGTTGTGTCAAGTTAAGGACATATGACTATATAGGTCAACCCGAACCCAACCCATTTACTAATCATGTCAAAGCAAGTCAACCCACTTTGAAAAACATGTTTATAGTCAACCTAACCCACTTATTTCTTGTTGGGTTTGGGTCGAGTTCACTAGTTGCAGGCAGTTTCACTTCAAATGTTAATCATGAGGGTTTCAATCATCTTAAATGGATAGGTAAACAATATTATTCACTGCTTACCCGACCACTATCTTTAATCTTGAAGTGAAGTCAATGAATTGAACAGCCCAACCTCCATGTTTGTAGCTTTTCTAAGAAGCCCCTACTTGCTCATTGAAGCTTTGTTTTCCCATGACATGCTAACAACAATTAACATTTGGCACGGTGCCCAATTGAGGGTCCTCAGGATTTGGTGCGCCCCCTTAAAGTGCCCCTTATATTTAGTAGGGGAATGTCATGTCATGTCGAGAAGTGACTTACACCCTCCCAAAAAGTGTAAATCACTTTTTGACATGATGTGCAATAAATAAAGAAGGATCCAAGGAGCGTGTTATAAATACGAAGTAATAAGTACATTTGTAAGTGTCAAAGCACTATGGATCCCATTGTTATCAACACAAACTTGATTCAATGGTATATACTAGTCCAATTGCCAGTTGAGATCGTCTCCTCGCCACAATCAATTTTGTGGCTTCAGGAGACGTACACATTCCCTTAGAAAAAGTGATCACTTTTTTGGATGGTGGTTCACTTTTTTGGAGAATGTGTACATCTCTTAAAGCCACAAGATTAATTATGGCCAGGTGACATCTTTTTGTTCCAATTGCCTTTTGGAAACAATTAGATTCTTCTCATCCATGAAAAACATTGGTCTAACTTACATTTATTCCTTAGAACTACCCAGATCATCCAACTCTCCTTTTGAATGGAAAAAATATTGGATGGATATGGCAAATATATACAAAAAAGACATCAATAACCTTCTTCAGTGTGTTGCTATCCATTGTTGGACGATTTGGTTTGACAGAAATAAGTTTTTTTTAGAAGTGATCTCCTAACTATAAAGATCTTTTATTATTGCTTATACACTGCTGCGGGAGTTGACCCAGCTGGTAGGTGAGCACCAAAATTAACCCGCATCAACCTATAACCCCATTTGAACCCCACCTCTAAATAATATTTTGAAAATTAATTTTGATGAGGCTTTCAAGTTTAATAGTTCTGGAGTTGGTGCAATAATCCATGGTTTCAACAACGGAAATTTTGTGACAGCTATATATCCTCAAGAACAAGGTCTTCTACTGAAGAATCTGATGTAGCAGCAGCCTTGCAAAGCATTATATATGTTAGCCTTAGCGCTGGGTTGTAGAAATATGATTTAATATTCAATCAACCACTTGAAGGCATCTCCGTCCCAATGTCCTTGGCGCATCCGAACTCATGCACGGGCAAACCTCACACTATCATACCTCTCATCTTTTCTTTTCTTTTTATTTTTATTTTTCGTTCCTCTTAGCTAGTTAAATGATATGATTCGTGATGATCTCTCAAATGTAAATATTTCGATTTAGTAATATCCAAAAATACGATTTGGATCATGTCCAGCCTCCTTATGGCCTGTTAGGACCTATCAGCTGGCTTAACAGCTTAACACATCACCAAACGGGGTCCTGTCTGATCTCCTTTTTTGGTGATATGTCGACCTGTTAGGGCAGACAGCTCCTAGCAGGTCATAACAGGCCAGAGATCCAAAGCCCCAACTAACACCTTCCTCAAACAAATATCACATTTTTACCACCCCCTCTCTCCCACCCACACCCCACGCCCCCT
>JAOXJP010253198.1:0-21756 GCA_025762735.1 Platanus orientalis | reverse complement strand
TTCATAGAGGGGTATGGGATGAAATTTTGAAAAGTCTTAAAATAGGGGTGTGGTGATCAATTTCAGGGGTGCCAATAACCCTTCCCTTTTGATAATTGGTTTATAGGCCTTACCATTTATCCCTAAGGAAGGACTTTGTCCGCCTCCCTAACGAATGCTTAGGTTTGCTGGGTGTCAGGGGGCGAACACATCAGCGCCATAAAGTGATTTACACTTGATGGGGGGAACTTATCACTTTTTGGTGCTGATGTGTCCACCCCTGACACCTAGTGGACCTAAGCGTTCCTTAGGGAGGCGACAAAATTCTCTTTTATTGCCTTAATTGGAATCTAATTTTGACACAACATATGCTTTGTATTTTGATAAGTTAAAACAAATACACCCTTACCCAACCAAAAAAAAAATGTCAATTCCGGTCTAGGCTTAAATTAATAAAATAAAATTTAAGAATGGGCATGGTGATGGTAAAACCATAGACAGTCCTTTTAGGTTACCGGATTAATTCGTCTGCTTATAGACTATCCTAGCCTAACCCATTGCGCTGAGGATTTGGTAGGACAACTTAAGAGAGTGGCTAAAGTTGGAATGACATCAGGGCCGACACATCAGTGCCAAAAAGTGAAAAACATCCCCCAAAAACTGTATATCACATTTTTTTGGCGTTGATGTGTTAGCCCTAATGTCATTCCAACTTTCGGCACTTTCAAAGTTGTCGTATTTAATCCCAACTCAGCCCATTGACATTTGACAACTTATATGTACACCTAAAACAAAACATACTGAATATATATATATATATATATATATATATATGTTTATTTGTTTTTGTCCAGTGTGCATTTGGATTGCAATAAATGAATTTATTCTAAATCCTAGATGGCAGGGTTCTAATTCGAAATATGAATTCCATAATTCTGGTATGTGGTTGAGCATGTAGACTTTAATTGGATTTGGCTCTAATTCTAAATCTTGTGTTTGGATCCTACAAAATGTTTAAGAAAAAATAAGAATTATGAAAGGAGATGGTTGCAGAGATGATGGCTAATAATACTTGAGTCACAGATCACATTTTCTTAAAGACAATATTCGCCCCCTACTCTATTCTTGTGAAAAGAACAGAGACTGCAACAAGTCGACAAACTTGTCTCTAGGATAAAACAGACCTAACACTTGGTTGTATCGTTGATTGATGGTTTGCAGCACTATGAGATCAACCCTTGAACACTTTAAACTATTGCCCATAAAATAATTGCAAAATGGCTCAAAAGTTTGTAGAGAATAATTGAGAAAGAAATAGTAGAGAAAAGAAAGATACAAAAAATTCAAGATCTTTGTATTGGGATTTCCCTTTATTTATAGATTTCTAATGGGTGTCCTTTGAAGCCTTAGGAAGTGTCTATAGACACCCAATACATCATTTCATAGTAATATGTCATCCATTGGTGTCTATAGACACGTTAGACACCATTTTAAAAGAAGAAAATGGTCAATTTTTTTGAACTTCACGCGTTTGGATTGATCCACAAAGGTCTTGGATCGATCCAAACCTTTTCTATTAAAATTTTGCAGACCAAAGAGGTCTTGGATCAATCCGTGTGGATTGAAGTTGTCTCGGATCCACGTGAATTAATCCGACTAGTGCAGAGATCCATCCTGCTAGTATGGATTGATCTAGACTAGGTTGGATTGATCTGCGTATATTGATTTGCCATCTTAAACTTGAAAAATATTCAATAATCCTCCACTATTTGAAAGCTTATGAAATTTTGGTTGTTCAAAGAAATTAATGAATTCTCTGAACTAAGGACTTCATTTCAACTAAACCGATACCTTACAATTGTTCAAGCATAGCCAACACTTTTAATGGTTTGTGCTCTTTTCCTATGTAGTAAGTGCTCTAGTAGACTAAGCCCAAGGTCTCATAGGTAGCGGTTCCACTTCCGCACTTACGTAGATGAGTCTATTTGAAGTGTATTTGCATGACTTACGCTTCTCTATACAGAGATAAACTCACTAAGAGTATTACTGTTCATCAATCCTCATCCATGCAGACTTGCACTAACTGTGGATGGATTAGAGATCTTTGTATCTCTCTGTTTAGTGCATAAAATTGAATGCTATGATTTTTTTTCCCATTGAACCTATATGCGGGTTGGGTTCCCATCATAGTCAACTTAACTTATAGGCTTTACCCATCCCCCTAGAAGACCTCCAAATCATATCCCTTACAAGGCCCTTTGTAAAGGGGTCGGCTAAATATTCTTTCGATCAAATATATTCCAATGTGATTGCTTCATTTTTCAGTAGTTGTCTCATATATGAATGTCTTAGACGAATATGTCTAGATTTTTCATTATGCATACCATTGTACGCTCTCAGCAATGTGGCTTTACTATCACAACACAGAAATTGCAAGCATTGGTTTAGGCCATAATGATATTTCATAAAGTAAGTTCATAATCCATTCTACCTCTTTCCTATGAATTGCCAATGTTATAAACTCTGCTTCCATAGTGGAATGAACTATACAAGTTTGTTTCTTAGATCCCCAATATATTGCAATGCCACTTGTAGTGAATATCCTACTCACTAGTTGAGTCTATATCCAACTAGCATTTGTATAACCTTCCATTACATATGGTTGTCTGTGGTATGTCAAACCATAGTTTGTAGTTTTCTTTTGATATTTGAATACCCTATCTATTGCTTTCCAATGCCAGTAACCAGAACTATGAGTGTATCTACTTAATACTCTAACAACATAAGCTGATAGGGAAAATACCGAGACCTTTATAACCTAAAAAACTCTTACCCTAAAGAAACTAACCTGGGGATCCTTATTAAGAAAACCTATCGAGGTCCCATGACCGCTAAAGCCCCATGATAGCAACCAGAAGGATAGTGAAGCCACCTAAGAAAGGTTCTATTGTTCAACGACTTTTCAACATCAAGATATATAAAAAAGCTATTGGGCCATTACTTCCCCCTCTAATGCCTAACACCTCAAAGTCCCCGGGATGACTCCTAGGGTGTAACCTAGATACCAAGTATCCTGGCACCAAAAAAGGAAGCCACCTCATTGCCAACTGCCTGGCCCCAAAGGATCTCTACTGAGCATGGAAAGTAGGGATCACACCTTCTATATTTAGAGATAAGGACAATCCATAAGCCATTACCAAAAAGAATATTCTCTACAACTAGCTTGACAGATTGAGAAGAGACAAAATTAGAGAAAACCACTATGATCAACCGACTAAAAACAGAAAGATCAGGGAGGTGTCGAGATCAACGTGGGAAGATATGGGCAGAATCTTGTCTGATATGCCACTACTAGAACCTATAAATAAGGGGAACAGTCAGCTCACTAGGTATGAGAAAGTTAGCCATAGCAAGAGCTTTGCATCTACAGCCATCCTTATCTGACTTTACTGTCGAAGAGCTTGAGGCTGACACCCCACCGGTGTCACAATCCTTTTGCTCTTTGCCTTTGTTTTGCAGGGATTGTTTTGTTGGAGACCCAGGCCCACCATGCAACCATCTGGCTGGTGTTGGGATGTTTGTGGTTTCAACATCATTAGTTGGCGTCCTCTATGGGAAACATCCTTGAGGACCAAAGGTTTGCATGGTCAAGACGAGGTTAATGGAGGCTCAACACAACCCTCGCACCCAAGTGGACGAACAAGAAACCACCATCTTCGACGAAAGCAGCCTTGAAGAACCTCGGGTGGCCGCCCTTGAGCAACATGTCCAAGGCCTAATAGCCAACATATAGCTGCTCATGGATCAAAATTGAGAGATAATGCGGGAACAAAGGGGCCGAGGGAATGAACCTAGCAATCAGGAAACGGGGCTGCGAGAGCCACCCGCCCACCCTGGTGGGAGCCGTGACAATGACTGAGGATGGGAGGATGAAGAAGGAAGCGTTACAGCACCCCAATTCCAAGAATAAAATTGCATTTTCCAGCTGAGAGAAAGGGTTCACACCTTTAGCCTTTAGAAAGAGTAGATGGAAGACGTGAGACCAGAAATGGCACCATAAAGGAGGCTATTAAAGAGAAAGCCCCAGCCCCAGTCGACAAACTCATCCAAAGAATGGACCACTAGTTCACCCCTGAGGTAATGGCTCGATCATTACCCAAAAAGTTTAAGCCGCCCCAGATGGAGATGTCTTACGAAACCTGGGACCCTCTTGATCATTTGGAAGCCTACAAAACGCACATGAATCTCTAGGAGACACTTGATGAGATCATATGCCGAGATTTCCCCACCACCATAAAAGGGTCCACCCGAGTGTGGTTCAGTTGACTGAAGCCTGAAGTATATTAAACTTCATAGAGCTCAGCCAATAGTTCGTCAGGTATTTCATAGGTGGAGAGAGACATCAAACGCCCTCCACCTACTTGTTAAACATAAAGCAAAATTAAGGTGAATCCCTCTAAGACTACGTGTCCCAATTCAACAAGGAGGTGTTGCAGGTTGATGACTTTGAGGAGAAAGTAATTGTGACTACCCTCATGGCGGGGTTGCTACCCTCTAAGTTTTTCTTCTCATTATCAGAAAACTCACCATCGTGCATGGCTGACCTAATGCTGAAAGTTCAACAACATATGAATACCGAGGATACCCTCAACACCTGACGGGAGTGGGAGAATGGAGCTAATTCCCAATCTGACAAAAGGAAGAGGGAGCTGTAGTCCACTCAGGATGAAAGGAGCTCTCGGGCCAAGGGGGTAACAACAGTGGTGAATCTAGACCTCTAGTCAACCTACCCCCGAGCAGGTTTCAAAATTACACCCCTCTCAAAGCACTGATATAACAAGTATTCATGCACATTAGAGATGACCCGAGCGTCAAGTAGCTCGAGAAGATCCGGGCCCCACCCAAAGGAGAAACCACGACAAGTACTGCTACTTCCATTAGGACCATGTCCATGATACCAATGATTGCTTCAACTTAAAGGAGCAGATAGAGGCCCTCATTCAACGAGGGTGGCTGTAAAGGTTTGTGGCGGGAACGCCCTTAGCCAGACGAGAAGACACGTGTCGAGATCCCCCACTAGAGAGGAAAGAAGGCCCGATGGCCCAATAAGTGAGATTAAGGTAATCACCGGAGGACTCGCCGAAGGAGGGGAATCCATCTCGGCAATAAAATCTCATGTTAAACATATATGTGCTGAAAGAGAATGAGAGATGTTGATTACATGAAGGCTGGATAAGCAGGACTAGATAGAGCATTCCCCCATCACCTTCTCTGAAGAAGACGCGTAGGGAGTTAGTCAGCTGCGTGACGACGAATTGGTGGTAACCTTAGTTATCTATAATTACAAAACCCACCACATCCTCATTGATAACGGGAGCTCTGTGGACATCCTTTAGCTTTAGGCCTTTGACTAGATGGGCATTGTCAAGACAAACTTAAGTCGGTATAGTCACCTTTGGTTAAATTTACAGGAGATAGGCTACTCCTTCTCGGAATAATCGGCTTACCAGTGATTGTTGGGATAGGCAACAACCAAATCATTAAGGTGGTTGATTTTTTAGTGGTTGATTGCCCATCGGCATACAACGCCATACTTGGGAGACCAGCATTGAACCAAATGAAAGGGGTCACCTCAACCTATCACCTCTTGATGCGCTTCCCAACTAAACAAGGTGTTAGGGAGGTTAGAGGAGATCAGGTAACCACCTAAGAATGTTACGTGGCCTCTCTTGAAGGATAACCAACCCCAAAGAAGGTAATGTCAATCAATAGTTTAGAGGTCCGAGATGAAAAAACTTAGACAGTTGCAAAGCCAAGAGGGGAGCTTGAGGATGTCATCCTCGATGTAAAATACCCTAACCATGTAACCCGAGTAGGGTCAGATCTGCTGGATGACTTTAAAAAGAGATTGTAAAACTTCCTTGTCAATAATCGGGATATGTTCGCCTAGACACATTAGGACATGCTGAGGATAGACCCTTGACTGGTAGTACATCGACTCAATGTAAGCCCAGTTACAAAACTTGTTAAGCAGAAGAAAAGAAACTTTGCCTTAGAGAGGAATTAGGCCATCGCAGAGGAAGTGGAAAAGCTGCTCAAAGCTTGATTCATAAGGGATGTCCACTTCTCCTAGTAGTTAGCAAATGTTGTAATGGTGCAAAAGCCAAACGAGAAATGGAGGATGTGTGTCAACTTCACCAACATCAACAAGGCATGCCCTAAGGACGATTTTCCTCTCCCAAGAATTGACACCCTGGTAGATTTAATGGCCGACCATCAAACCCTTAGTTTTATGGATGATTTCTCGAGATACAATCAGATAAAAATATATGAGCCTGACCAAGAATGAACAACCGTCATCACTGATTGAGGGCTTTACTACTACCATGTTATGCCTTTTAGCTTGAAGAATGTGGGGGCTACCTACCAAAGGCTCGTCAACGAGATGTTCAAAAACCAGACCAGGAGAAACGTCGAAGTGCATGTAGACAATATGTTGGTAAAGAGCCTCCTGACTAAACAACATCTATAGACTTAAGCGAAACATTCTAAATGTTGAGGAGATACAAAATGAAGCTCAACCCTGGAAAATGTGCATTTCGTGTGTCTGTTGGGAAGTTCCTCGGGTTTATGGTCTCCCAACGAGGAATAAAGGCAAACCACAAGAAGGTCAAAGCCGTAATCGAGATGCAAACATCGAAGTGTATGTAGACAACATGTTGGTAAAGAGCCTCTTGACTAAACAACATCTATAGACCTGAGCGAAACATTCCAAATGCTGAGGAGATACAAAATGAAGCTCAACCCTGGAAAATGTGCATTTCGTGTGTCTGTTGGGTAGTTCCTCAGGTTTATGGTCTTCCAACAAGGAATAAAGGCAAACCACAAGAAGGTCAAAGCCATAATCGAGATGCAACCACTAAAGAACACCAAGGAAGTACAATGAATGGCAGGAAGGGTCACGACGTTAAATAGATTTATATCCTAGGCTACTGACAAATGCTTCCCCTTCTTCCATCTATTAAATAAGGCATTTGATTGGGACGAGGAATACAACAAAGCCTTTCAAGAGCTTAAAGTTCACCTCCATCGCCTGTTGCTAATTAACCAGCCTAAGCACGGTAAGTTACTTTATGTCTATTTATCATTATCAAAGATGCTTGTTAGCTCGGTGTTAGTCAAGGAAGAAAACGGGGTGCAAATACCAGTATAGTATGCCAGTCGGGCATTTAGAGAAGTCGAAGAAAGATACCCAAAGGTCGAGAAAATAACGTTCACCTTAGTTATCACGGCTAAGTGACTGAGACCCTACTTTTAGAAGCACACCATCCGAATGCTCACCGATCAACTGCTTTGAGTCATACTGCACAAACCCGAGACCTCAGGGAGGCTGGTCAAATGATTGGTGGAACTAAGTGAATTCAACATCGAGTATCATCCCTGGGGAGCTATCAAAGGGTAAGCTATTGATGATTTCATCACTGAGTATACTCACATGTCAGAAGGTGAGGCCCAAGCATAGGAAGAACAACCTGGTGAGGCAAAAGCAACCCAAGCAACATGGATACTCTATGTTGATGGCTACTCCACTAACAAATTTACTGGAGGAGGAGTCATCTTGGTTACACCAGAAGGAACTAAGCTTGAATATGACATCAGGTTTGAGTTTAAGGCAACCAATAACGAGGCAGAGTATGAAGCCTTACTCATCGGATTACGGCTTGCTCGTGCCCTCAGAGCAAAGCAGGTGAAAGCCAGCAATGATTCCAAGCTTGTGGTGGGATAAGTATTGGGAGAATATGAGGTCAGGGATGAACGGATGAAGCAATATCAGGCACTGGTAGAAAAGTCCCAATTTGAACAATTCAATATGTAGTAAGTCCCTCGGGGAGAAAATGAGATAGTTGATAAGCTGGCCAGACTTGCATCATCAATTGAGGAAAATCTCACCCTTGGAATCTTCGTGGAGAGCTTAACTAAGCTAAGCATTGAGATAGAAGAAGGCAAAGAGGTCAATATGGCCACCTCGAGCCCGAATGGGTTATCCAAATTATAAAATACTTGAAGAATGGAGAGTTACCTGAGAATCGGGATGAGGCAAGAAAGTGAGGTTGAGGGCAAGTCGATACCTTCTCCTCAAAGACACCCTCTACAAGAAAAGCTTTACCCTCCCCCTGCTACGATGCTTATCCAATCAGGAAGTTGACAATATTCTCTAAGAAATATACGAGGGGGTATATGAGAACCACTCGGGGGATAAGGAGCTAGCCAACAAAGTAATCAAAGTAGAGTATTATTGGCCCTTAATGTAATATGACTCAAACATGTTCGTCTAGAGGTGTGACAAGTGCCAAAAGTTTGCCAATATCCCAAGAAAGCCTGCCGAAGAGCTAGTTTCGATAGATAATCCATGGCCTTTCACCCAGTAGGGAATCGACATTGTCGGGCCTCTCCCTTGGGGAAAGAGGTAGCTGAAGTTCTTAGTGGTTGCCATCAACTACTTCACAAAATAGGTGGAGGCCAAACCTCTGGCCAAGATCACTAAGAAGAATATTTGGGACTTCACATGGAAATCAATCGTGTGCTGATTTAGGATACCTTGGACACTCATCACCGATAACGGTAAGCAGTTCGACAATGCTCGATTCTGAAAATTTTGTTTAGAGCTTGAGATTAGAAATCACTTCTCTTCCCTAACACACCCTCAAGCCAATGATCAGGTGTAGGTCACCAACCAAACACTACTGAATATCATCAAGAAGAGACTCGAGGACTCAAAGGGCCTTTGGCCTGAGGAGCTACCTAGTATCCTATGGGCTTACTGGACTACGGTGAGAACACCCACTGGGGAAACACCATTTCTTTTGTCATTTGAAATTGAGGTAGTGGTCTCAGTAGAGATCGGGATGACCACCTACAGAATATGTTTCGACCCAAAGAAAAAACGACGAGTACCTCAGAAATAACTTGGATGTGTTGGAAGAAAAAAGAGACAATGTCACACTCTGAACAACTTATAAACATAGAATGGCTAAGTACTATAACTTATAGGTCAAGCCAAGAAGATTCATAGTGGGAGACTTAGTCCTCAAGAAGGTCAGCCTAGTGACCCAAAACCCCACAGAAGGTAAACTAAAGCCAAACTGGGAAGGACCATCTCGAGACAATGCAAGGAGAGCCACTACCTCGACCGTGGAATATCGAGCATCTGGGGAAATACTATCAATAATGTTGATGTAATCATTTATTCTGCGTTGATAAAATTTTCTTATAAAATTTTCTTATTCAACAATAATAGAGAGTTCAAACCCTCAGGCACAGGTTACAAGACTAACCCCGGGTTACAAGACTAACCCGTCCCCAAGGAGAAAATTAAGGCCCATGGGCCCGGGTTACAAGACTATCCCCAAGTCACAAGACTGACCCATCCCTAAGATGTACTGGGACATTTATATCTTTATCAAAAGGGCTAAGGTCGACCCCTCAACATCAAGTACTACAACTCCAACCTCATATATATTGGATGAGAATGGGTGCATAAAAGTACCTAGGGACATTGCTAAAGAAAGGCCCCCACACGAGGTAATAACTTAAGTTTTGACAATGCCACCAAAAACCCTTGAGTCACCCGGGTCATGAAGAGTTAAATGACTCATAAGATTATCTAAGGCCAACCCACACCTAGAAAATTTGGGGAGGGTACTTAAGGATTTTCCCATGAGGTGCACCTATACTTAGAAAATTTTATCATTACCTATCTTTACATACTAAGAAATGTTTTTTTCCAAGACATACCAGAATTTTTGCCACAAGATGCACCCTTTCTTGGCAAAATTCATCATAGCCTACCCTTACATACTCTGAAAAATTTGGAAGGTACCTAAGGATTTTTACCACGAGGGGCACCCACACTTTGAAAAAGTACATCTACGCCGGGGGGGTTGCCAGCCCCTAAGATGTCCACTTTGGCATCTCCCAGGGGTGCAATCCCAGTGCCCTTGGCCTCTTCTTCTTTTTCTTCTCCTTTCCCTTCTTTTTCTTCCTCATTGGGGTCAAAGGTCGCAAAGTCCAACCTCGGGAAGGTCTGGGCAACCTACTTCTTGAAGCCCTTTAAGCCGTTGGGGTAGCACCCAACCTTCACGACCTGAAAGGCCTCGGACGCCTTATACTCCACGACCACACCATCAATGACCCTTTCCTTTTCTTCCTCCACCTTCACCAAAGCAAAGGTGAGAGCCTCGGTTACCCTTTTCTCCACCGTCTATTCCAAGGTCACAGCAAATGACCTCTTGACCTCAAGGTGATGACTCCTCTCAGACCCAAGCTCAGACCTAGCCCAGACAGTCTCCTCCTTAGCCGACCTCAGGTGCTTGATTAATTTACCGAGTTAGGCCTCATCCTTAGCTACCTAGGCGTTCAGGTTGGCATCGGTCCCCTCCACCCATAGGAGCTTCTCCCGAAGGTCCTAAATCTCTGCCTCGGCGTTATCACAAACAACACTGAGTTCTTGATTGGCCTTGGCGAGCTGGCTTTGGAGTTCACCCTAGACCTTCTTGATAGTCTTGAACCTTTGAATAGAGGCCGCCAATAAGTTAGTAAAGCATAAAAAAAGAAAAAGAAAAACAGTAATAATAAACATGAACTCTTTATCTTAGCCGAGTAGAAGACCATGTCACAATGCATGGTAGAGGGAGTAAGGGCCTTCAGGGTGTCGAGGTCGCTGGCAAGGATGCTCCCAAGGATGTAATCCACCCTGAAGTCTAGCTTGGACAACCAAGATGAAGGTCTAGCAGAGGATTGGCCTCTATCATGGGAAGACGAGGAAGGTGGACGAGTAGTGGCCGCTTCAAGAGTCGCAGACACTCGAGGAGAATAAGTCGAAGTGCTTGAAACTGTTACAACCACGACCTCAAATGGAGCCACCACATCATCCTCAGCCTCATGGCGGAGAAGAGACCTGGTAGCCTTGCCCTCCAGATCCACGACTGGGATGGAGGTGTCAGGAACCGAGGGCGGGATCACCTCAGGGACTTGAGCCTGAATAACATCTATCCAGGGAGCTTGGGCTTCAGAGTGGGAGGGCCCCCCTCGGACCAGGGTCCTCTTCCTTTTTTTTAGAGAAACTGTCTCCCTTGGTGAGCTGCCTTGGCCTGGGCCAAGAGTTTATTGTCTAGTCTCATGGTTACGAATCATAACCAACCCGAGGTTATAAAACAATTATATACAAAAAAGAAAGGGGGAAAGGAAAAAAGGAAAAGGAAATAAAAAAAACAAAGCACACACACAAAAAACTACTTGGGTCGGGACCAAAACCAAGCTTAAACAAGTTCTTGGGGGTGACAAGGTTTGGGTAGGCATGGACCGGGTAGCTCACAACTTCTCGGAGGCAATCCTCCTCATCGGGGGAAAGCTCACTAACGTCTGAGACTGACACAAAAAACAAACGCTATAAATAAAAAAAGGGGAAATAAAAAGGTGCAAAAACAAATGACTCACTTATAGAGGTAACGCCCGGTGCCCAGGCCCAGTTAAGCCTCACAGGGTGAACCTCCCCTGGGGGGAATTCCTAGTGTTCACCTGAGATGAAGAAGTAGCAACTTCTCCACCCGCTGTTAGAACTTAGGAGGTCGGTCAGCAAAGTAGTAGTCGGGTCACGTCTACCAAGAACCACCACTCCGGCTCCTGCTCCTTGGGACAGTAGCAATGAAGGAATTTGTTGAGGGTAAGGTGGGCCTTCCCCTCTAATGTTAGCTCCCATAGGATTATACATCCTATGGAAATCCTCAAAGCATTGGGCATCAATTATCCTGGTGCTAGACTAAGACAAAGTAGTAGGTCCCTAAGGAAATAAGGGACCAAGGAATGCAAACCCGCTAAGAGAGCCTGCTCGTACAACGCTAAGCTACTGGTAGGGGCCTCAAAGGCCAAGGTGTTCCAAGTGCAGTAAGGATAGCCCCCTTGGGAATTAAGAAATTCAACTTGTACCGAGTCAAGGCCCGCTACCCTAACTCAGACGCATAACCAACGGTGGAAAACTCTTACCCATGAGAAATCTCCCCCGTTGCAGCTTGGTTATTGGAAGGAGTCGGCCTAATGGCCTGCTCTGAGGAATTTTATCGGACCTCAGTTAGGTCATCGGTGTCATTGACCATCCGGTCAATGTTATCCACGGATACCATTGATTGAGAAAACCAAAAAGACTTATACAAAGGGAAAGAAAAGGTTAAAAAAAGGGCGAACACCAACTACCGAGATGCAAGTATGTCACTGAAAATCGCCCAGGGAGAAAGGTACAGAGCAGTAGGGGACGTTTGAACTAATAAAGAAAACAAAACTGATCTTTAGGGGATGAATTTATAGGAAAAACCCCTCAGCCCTCGACCCTACACATGTTGACCATCCAGGGGGTGTCTAGAGCGTTATAATTACCCCAGGAGATGAGGTGACTCACGAATCCTGAAATAAATGCGAAGTTTAAAAACATCCATCTGATGACATCGGGATACGTATGAGGTACGACACTCGACATGACTCATGAACGGTGCAGGCACGCCCTCGCAACTGTTGAAGCTCATTAAATGGGAAGACATCATAACGCTTGCCCACAGTTAACATCCCCTTGATAAATAAAAAAGCAAAAATGGCCGCTGAGATGGATAGTAACAGTCATAAACAATTCACATTCCCAAGCCAGGTAACCCATGACTCGAGAATGAGGGGGCAGCTGATAGGGAAAAATACCAAGACCTTTATAACCTAGAAAACCCCGATCCTAAAGAAACTAACCAGGGGATCCTTAGAAAACCTACTAAGGCCCCATGACTATCGAAGCCCTGTGATAGCAACCCGAAGGATAGTGAGGCCACCTAAGAAAGGTTTTGCTATTCAATAACTTTTTGACATCGAGATTTATAAAAAAGCTACTGGGCCATTACTTCCCCCTCTAATTCCTGATGCCTGAAAATCCCCGGGATGACTCTTGGGGCATGACCTGGATCTCGAGTATCCCAACACCAAAAAAGGAAGCCACCTCATCGCCTACTGTCTGGCCCCAAAGGATCTTTATTGGGAAAGGAAAGTAGGGATCACACTTTCTACATTTAGAGAAAAGAACAATCCATAAGCGTTACCAAAAAGAATATTCTCTACAATTGGCCTAATAGATTGAGAAGAGATGAAATTAGAGAAAACCACTACGATCAACCGACTAAAAGCAGAAAGATCGGGGAGATGTCGGGATCAAAGTGGGAAGATATGGGCATAATCTTATCTGATATGCCACTACTCAAACTTATAAATAAGGGGAACAATCAGCTCACCAGGTATGAAATAATTAGCTATAACAAGAGCTTTGCATTCTACAACCATCCTTATTTGACTTTACCATCGGAGAGCTTAAGGCCGGCACCCCACCGGTGTCACAGTCCTTTTGCACTTTGCCTTTGTTTTGCAGAGATTGTTCCGTCGGAGACCTAGGCCCACCGTGCAACCATTGGCTAGTGTTGGGACGTTCGTGG
This sequence comes from Platanus orientalis, assembly GCA_025762735.1. NCBI lineage: Eukaryota > Viridiplantae > Streptophyta > Magnoliopsida > Proteales > Platanaceae > Platanus > Platanus orientalis. The sequence goes on along the minus strand of JAOXJP010253198.1, from coordinate 8,260 downwards.
TTTCGGCATCATCATAAGCAATATCTGGTCTTATACAATGCATGACATACATAAAGCTTCCAATGATACTAACATATTTTAATTGATCTATCCATCCACCATCATTCTTTGATAGCTTTATAATAGGATCATATAGAGTATATACAGGTTTATAGTCTAAACATCCAAACATTCTAAGAATAGACTCAATATAATGAGATTGTGTAAAAACAATTTCATTACTATTCTTTATTAGTTTGATTCCTAAAAAATATTTACATTATCTATATCTTTCATAGCAAATCAAGATGACAAATATCTCTTAGTATCTATTATAATATCAAGATTTGTTCCAAAGATTAACATGTCATCTACGTATAAGCAAACAATCACAATTCTATTATCAACAAATTTTGAATAAACACATTTATCAGCTTCATTTACTCTAAAGCCATAAGATTAGATTACTTGATCAAACTTCTCATGCCATTGTTTAGGCGCTTGTATAAGATGATATAGTAACTTAGCTAATTTACGTATTTTGTATTCTTGGTTTTTTAAGACAACTTTTAGGTTGTTCCATGTAAATTTCTTCATTTAAGTCACCATTTAAGAAAGTTATTTTAACATCCATTTAATGTACCACTAGGTCATAAATTGTAGCTAATGCTACTAATATTCTAATAGTTGTTATTCTAGCAACTGGAGCATAAGTATCAAAATAATCAACATCTTCATTTTGTTTGAAGCCTTTTGGCCACTAACCTAGCTTTAAATTTTTTATTGATCCATGCAGTCTTCTTTTCCTTTTAAATATCCATTTAAAACCTATTGGTTTACATCCTAGAGGTAGATCAAATAATTTCCATGTTTGACTTGCCATGATGGAATCTATTTCATCATTTATTATTTCTTTTCAAAATAAAGCATCTCTAGAACTCATGGCTTCTTTAAATGTTTTATGATTGTCATCTATGTTTATTAACATTATCGCGTTTATTATATCACCTTCTACTAGGTGTATGTAAAACTTTTATCCAAAATTATAAGATGTTTCTCTTTTCTTTTTACTTCTTCTAGGTTATAGTTTTTCTCCTTCTTATGTTTCTTTACTTTTAAGAACCTTGGACACATTAAGTACATTTGTTTCATTGTAAGGGAAACTGTTCTAAAAAAATATTATATATTTTGATTCAATGATTGAATATTTATCAATTGTATTTATGTTTTCCAAGGTTAGAAAATGATATGCTTTACCATTTAATGCATATCCTATAAAAGCACTTTCAATTGTTTTATTTCTTAACTTGTGTATTTTGGGATTTGGTAATCTTACCAAAACTCTACACCCCCATACTTTAAGATAATATATGTTTGGTTTATGTTTCTTCCGAAGTTCATAGGGTTATTACTTTTGTGTCTTTATGAGGAATTCTATTTAAAATATAATAGGTGGTACGTAAGGCTTCTCCCCAATAACTATAAGGTAGTCCATAACTTATCAACATAGTATTTACCATTTATGTTAATGTATGGTTTTCCTTTCCTCTATTCCATTTTGTTGGGGTATATAGAAGGCTGTTATTTGGTGAATTATACATTGTTTTTCACAATATTTAGTAAACTCTTTTGATGTGTATTCACCCCCTCTATCTAATCTAAGTATTTTAATTATTGTTTTTAGTTGATCTTGTACTTCATTTTTGTAGATTTCTAATTTACTTAATGTCTCATCTTTGGTTTTTGTTAAATAAACTAAAGCAATCATCTATAAAAGTAATGAATCATCTTTTACCTCCTCTAGTCAAAGACAAATAATCTTGTTACTTTATGAAATGGTTTTCTAGTGATATTTGATTTTATAAATATGTCACATTTTTAAAACTTTTTCTCTTGAATTTTAGGAAGTAATCATAATTTTATCATATTTTTGATAAACTTATAATTCACATGTCATGATCTAGCATGCCACAAATCTAAGGAATCAACAATATAAACTGAAGCATATTTTTCATTATTAATATTAAACTTAAACATATCACTGGAGGCATATCCTTGCCCTACATACATCCCATTTTTTATAAAGGTAAACTTATCCAATTTGAAAATTATCTTGAAACCATATTTGTAAAGTAAACTGGCTAAAATTAAACTCTTCAAATCTTTAGTACATATAAGACATTATTTAAGGTGAGGTGTTTTCCCAATGTTAGATTAAATCTACCTTTCCTTGTCCTAACACCTTAGCGGTTGATGAATTTCCCATGTATATGATATTATCATCACCAACTCCTTGAAAGGATTTCAACAGATTATTGTCAAAAGTGACATGTTTTGTTACCCAAGAATCAAGCCACCATTCATCACCATTTCCAACTATGTTAACTTCTAAGATGATTGTGGCAAGATTCTCTTCAGTGATATTTATTTGAGACATACATCTCTTATTGCTGTTAGATCCATTTCATTGCTTTCCTTTTCCCTTCAAGTACAAGTGGTAGTCTTTGAAGTGTCCAACTTTGTTGCAATGGAAGCAAGCCTTCTTGTTCTTCTTCGTACATCTTTGTTTGGAGTGGATCCTTCTCTTAAACTTGTACCGATTTGAACTCTCCTCAATCACATTTGTTTTTGTTATAATCTTTGATTGATCTTCTTTCTTCTCAGGTAGCCAAAGTTGTTCATCTTTCTGTAGATCTTGTGCTAGTTCTTCTAGTTAAATTTCATCCTTCTTATGTTTAAGAAGCTTCTTGTGATCCTACCATGAGGGAGGAAGTTTCTTTATAATGGATCATACTAGGATCGATTCATCCATTTTTCTACATTCATTTTCAAGTTGCCCTGCTATATGGTCCAATTCGTGAAATTGATCTAGAATGGGTCTACTTTTGGTCATTGTAAATTCTAGAAATCGACTAATAAGGAATTTCTTCCTATTGACATATTGGATTTTGTAATTGACTTGCAGTGCTTCCCAAATATCTTTTGCATGCTCCATAGCCTCGTATACATTGAATAGTGCATCAGACAATGCATTAAGAATATATCCCTTGCACAAATAATTGTTCAATTCCCACTTTCTTCTTTGTCGGGTCTAAGTGAGTGTTTCTCCTTCTTCTTAAAGCGGTTTCGGGGTAGCTAGTACATATGCCACACCTAAAGTAGTGAGTAGAAGATGTATTTTTCATTGCCATCGCATGTAATTTGATCCGTCAAACCTCTCCAACTTTTCCATGTCACATTTAAGAAAACTAATAGAAGATTGGGCCATTGTTACTCAACTTGTGGAAATATTGTCTAGAGGTTGTTAGGAAAAAATAAGAATTATGAAAGAGATGGTTGCAGAGATGATGAGTAACAATGCCCGAGTCACGAATCATGCTTTCCTTAAGACAATATTACCCCCTACTCTATTATTTGTCGAAAGAACATAGACTGCAACAAGTCAACAAACTTGTCACTAGGATAAAATGACACCAACACTTGGTAGTATTGTTGATTGGCGGTTTGCAGCACCATGAGATCAATCCTTGAACACTTTAAACAATTGCTTAGAAAATGATTGCAAAATGGCTCAAAGGTTTGCTAAGAATAATTGAGAAAGAAAGAGTAGAGAAGAGAAAGATACAAAAAATTCAAGATCTTTGTATTGGGATTTCCCTTTTATTTATAGATTTCTAATGGGTGTCTTTTGAAGCCTTTAGAAGTGTATATAGACACCCAAAACACCCTTCTATAGTGATATGTCGTCCATTGGTGTCTATAAACACATTAAACACCTTTTAGAAGAAAATGGTCAATTTTTTTGAACTTCGTGTGTTTGGATTGATTTTCAAAGGTCTTGAATCGATCCAAACCTTTTCTATTAAAAATTATGTAGACTAGAGAGGTCTAAGTTTGATCCATGCAGATTGAAGTGGTCTTGGATCAATCCATGTGAATCAATCCGGCTAGTGTGGATCAATCCACGTGGATCGATCCAGCTAGTGTGGATTGATCTGTAGTGGGTTAGATAGATCCGTGCATATTGATCGGCCTCTCAAAACTTGAAAAATATTCAAAATAAAATATAAAATCTAATGATTCCATATCCTTGTATGTAATTGTTGCAAACTAAAGGAGAGGAGATTGTGTACACCTCGCAGACAATCTCGTAGTGGAAGAAATCAAACTGCACTTGTACCCACGTCACAAACGAAGAAAATTGATTTGTTGGAGCAGAATACCAATGCCTGTCACAGCAACAACACTACAAGAGTGATGGAGGATTTCTACACTGTAAACCGTGACAAAAATAGAGAAGGGAGAGAAAGAGATAAGAGAAAATTCCCCACAAAAGATACCTACATTTCTGGCATAAACCCCTACTTATAGAGGCTTTATGGGAGGAGTTTTAGCTCACTTAAAATTCCAACTCCCACTAGGACTCATCAACAACCCCTTAGATAAGTCTTGGAAGAGTTCTATGTGAGTTTAGATACCTACATGGACATTTAGGTTGACTCAAACTCTAGCTTTTTCCACTCGTCCATAGTGTGGCATATCAGTTAATCTCATTGCTCATCTACTCTCCATTCTTCATGTATCTCATACAGATAAATACTTCGTACGGGAGTTATGATCTCTAGGAGAGAGCACCTTATTAAGTTATATGTTTATATAACTAGAAAAACACATCTCATCTCCAACAACTCAACCATGTCCTAAACTAATTTGTCACATAAAGTCGCGCATTTTCTATTGCCTCTGGAGTTCCATAGTCCGAACAATGACAACTTTTAGTATTCTCCACAAGCCTTTTACAAGGATAAATTATTTTTGAAAACATTTTTTAACCTTCTGAAAAATTGGTTTGACTCAACTAATCATCTAAATGCAGCCGCAGGATTGTGTGTACATTATTGTCAATGGATGGGTTAAATCGTCTTTCTTAGCCCTCATACTACTTAGTCTTAGCCTAACTACTTTCCCAGCCATGTCCTTTTAGACCGAATCACTCATGATTATGACATATTAGATTGGCAATCATCAAGCCTCAACCTCACAACATTGTCACGAGTCCATAAGGGCATAAATGTCTACATGACCAAAGTCTCACACTGTAATGAGCGTAAGGAATTAGCTCACTTACATATGTAGGTCATTGTCGTTCTAGTACATGTAGTATGAATACATACTACGGTGGATCTCACTAAGAGTTTGTCAACTTCTCAACACTTTATGGGTCTTATTCTAATCTCTCTCTAATGTGCTTGACTCGAGCTCTCATAATCCAGTCGCCTTATCTTGCTTTTGATTAAAGTCTCACACCCAACTTTCTCAGGTATAGATGTATATAACTATATATATTATGTTTGTTCATCTGAAACTTGCTACCAACTCTAGTTAGGGCAACATCATAAACATATGCTTAGCTTGCACTCTTTTGTGCCAAAAGAGAGTGTGAGCATCCACAATATGCTTGACGTCTCATCCTGCTCACAAATCATGCTTCAGGGCAATGGTATGGGTACACAACCTAAACTTGGTGCTAAATCACACCGTTTATCCAATTACATGGTGCTTGTGTGTGCAACTAATCGTATTAACAACAACCCATACCACATGGAATAAAAAAAATCAACATGATCATCTTATTACATAACTAGATGTCTATAAATCCCAGAGGTATCTTATCATAAACTAAATATGAATATGTAATTCTATGCAGGTTTATCCTAGAGGGGGTGAATGGGATTTCTAAATTCTTTTTAGATTTTGTAAGTTATCTAACAAATTTTTACTCAAAAATGTCCCCCTTTTGTTTAGTGTGTTAATGGAAGTGACCAATGCAAGTTGTGATGGTGATGATGTTCAATACGGATCAATTGCTACTAGATAGTGATTATGCAAGTTGGTCTATGTGCTTAAAACCATGAGATGGCAGTGTACAAATAGAACCACAATCACACCACACATAACCATAAGACAAGATATATAGTGGTTCGGCACGATGGCCTGCATCCATTCTCAAAAAGCTCACCACTGAGCTTATATAATTTTAGTAAGATTGGTGAATTATAATCAAGGTTAAAATTAACAAAAACCTTAAATTACTTGCACATGCAAGCCCACACATACACTTAGTGTCTCCAACGAGTGTAGTGTCGCTTTTGGTGTCTTCAACGGAAGAAAAACAAACTCAAGTATGAATATGAATGAAATAAATATAAATGTTATTAAAAGCTAATGCTGATAATCTTACCAAGTGGAAGTGCTCCTTAATGAGCTAGTGTGACTATTTGACCCATAATGCTTTAAGCTATAGCTCTTGTTCTCTTAAAGCCTTAACAAACAAGGGTTTCCACTTGGGATAACCCACAAACTCTTCATGTATTAGATTTGAAGTGATGTATGCAATGAGGAAGGGAGAAGATTGATTTTCTTGAGGGATTCTAACCTTAGAGCTCAACCAAAAGAGGGTTTAGAGGATTTTGAACTTGGGCTCTCATGTTGCCAAGGGATGATTTCTTTTGTTGCTTGAAGTGATTCGAAGAGAGGTGGGTTTGTATATATAATGGTCATGGATCAAAGAGAAACCTCATATTGGAGTCTTCTTTAACGAGTAAATAATATGGTTCATCGGATTTTCAATCGCAATTGATTTCTTCTGAAAAAACCCCAGTCGTGACTGATCACAAAATTTGTGATCGATCACGGAGTGACTTGTCTGTGATCGGTCAGGGCTTAGGGTCACAGGCCTCGGGTGTTTCATAGACTTGAGTGATTGAGCACTTGTGACTGATCACAAGATCTGTGATCGATCACGACTATAAACGATCATAAGATCTGTGATTAGTTAGGGAGTGTTAGCACCCAAATTTTGACTCGGATTATCTAATGGAATGAGTAAACATATTAAAGCAGTATTTAGGATTAGACCTTAGGCAACACCATCTTAGGGAGATCAAGCCCAGACTCTAGGACGTTAGACATTCCTTATGCAATCTTCCCTGGATATTTCAATCGCAAAAGTCATCATCTATATCATGCCATGGGCAATGCCATCTTAAGGATAAGTCAAAATACACAATTTCTAGTTAATCCCTAATTTTTCAAGAAGCATCATTAGGACTTTAAGGGTCTAACCTCAAGATTACCAATCTCATTGCATTCAAAATTCTCTAGCCTCTGTAAGCCTTCTCACAATGAAGCATCATAAGCAAAAAATTACCATTTTACCCTTTTGCCTTCACAACAAACACCGAGACCCTAAAAAAACCATTGAAGCTTCTCCTGTCACCTGAATCATATTATGTCAGATCCTACACATCCCAATTTTAACCATTTTAAAAGAAATGTCCTTGAAACAGACCCCCTACAAATCTGGTAATAACCAATTTCTCAATCTCCAAGATGTTTTGATCTGTTTATAACCCTTAAAAAGCTCTCAAAAGTTTCATTAGACATTTAAATTCAGAAAGGCCAGTGGCCGTCTCTCAGTTTTTGTCTTACCTTCAATAAGTCATCTCTTGATTAAAAATCATTTGAGGCCTCAAACCCCTTCAATATCTCAAATCTTCTCTAAGACATACTAAGGCAGTTCTGGCTACATTTAACCTCTATGAGTCCTGTATGTTTCCCAAACAGCCAAATCCTATTTAGTCAGTGGTCATCTCTTTGGATTTACAAAACCTTCAAAATGCTATTCAATGGGTATAGACATTTACAAGACTAATCTACTTAGATTCCTTCATTTACTTCAAAATGAGTAGCACATTTGGGGCAATTGTCAGTTCTTTAATCGAACCCCAGAAATTCATTGGAGAACCAAAATTCAGTCTGTCGGTGGCCTCCTTCAGAAGCTCCAATGTCCTTAAGAAACTATCACCCCAAGCCAAGTTATTTACTCAACAGGCCTTAATCACCACATTTTGTCCTAATCAGGTCAAAACTCTTTTTGTTTGTATTTGGCACACGGTGGACCACCGAGAGTTCCCCTGAAACCCAAATCCTACAAGGTCAGGTCCATTTTCTTAATTTTTCCCTGCCTTCAAAAGACTGTTTCCTGGAGAGGGTCAATTACAGACCGAGCTAGCCCAAAATCCCCACTCTTTAATGAGCTATAATTAGTTTGTCCCACCAAGTGACCCCCTTCAAAAAGCTCCCGAGGATTGCTCGGGAACCTAGAGGCCAAAGTGTTAATTCTTGTAGCTTTGAGAATCTTTAAACTTCAATACTCTGTGACCCATCAATTTTCCATGGTAACCTCAGTCAACTCCAGTGGCATTTTCAGTTAAGATTT